>JAWNLR010000090.1:1182500-1402500 GCA_035042205.1 Drosophila infuscata
CTGCGCAAAGGCAAATATAGTAAAGCTTTCCTAGGCTCCAAGCAAACCAAGCAAAATAATCACTAAACAACAATTTGTTTTTTGTTTATTTTTTTTTTTGTTTGTTATTATTTTTTTTTTTTTGTTTTTTTTTCGCTATACGTAAGCATATACGAAATATCATATTCAATCCCCCAGTAAATGTCAAACGGTGTCGAAAAACCTGGATGCTGCACTGGTACACCAACACATACTCACACTTACACACAATCAAACACACACACACACAGATACGCGCACACACTCAAGGCATTAGAGTATTTAAAAACAACAACAAATATATATTTCAAAACACACACACACACACAAAAGTAAATAAAAAATCTATCTAGTCAAAGCTTGAATATTTTTTAATTTATTCATTATTATATAAAAATGACAAAATATATACATATATATATATATATAAAGTAAAAAAAAAACAAAAATGAAAACAAAAAAAAATTGATATTTACACTTAGTGAAGCAAAATGATTAAGAGAAGAGAAAAATGAAAGCAAAAAAATGCAAATGTGTAAGAAATAAACCCCGTCCTGCGTAAATAAAATTAAACATAAATATCATAAAAGAAAAACTTTACACAAAAATTTAAATGCAAAACTTTAACAAATTGCAAAAAAAATAAATCAAAAAAAAAAAAAGAAAATGGAAAAAAAAAAAATGAACAACACACAAATATAAGAAAAACGTGTAACAAGTCGCATGTGTTTTTGTCGTAGTCTCATCATAAAGTAAAAAACAAAAAAACAAAAAACAAAACAAGAAACAAAAAAACCAAAACAAGAAACAAACGTTTAATTCTTTTTGTCAACTATGATTTTTGCATAGGTTCGAAAAATGAAAACGTAAACAATTTAAATATTAAATGTACTCAAGACAATTGTAATTGCAACAATAATTGTACGCTATATATATTATTATTAAAGTGGAAAATGATTGAAAAACACATTGAGCCATGCAGCTGAGAAATGTAATTGCGATTTTCAATTTGGAATTTGGAATTTGGATTTTTCAAAGAATGCACTTTTCAACACACACACACTGAATGCAAAAAAAAAAAATAAAGGATGTCAACAATTTTCAAGTGCAGCAAGTGAATGAAAATTTGCGAAATGGGAAAGGAAAAACACACAAAAAAAGCCATGACAAATTATGCATAACAAATGTAAAATGTTTCACAAAAAAAAAAAAACAACAACAAAAAACCAAACAAACAAAACAAAAAAACCAAAATGCAAAAACCAAACATAAAACGTAAGCGAACAAAACCAAATAAAAAACAAAAAAAAAAAAAAAAACTAAATGGCAAACAAAACAATTTTCATTGTATAACCATATAATTTAATTAAAAATTTTTGTGTTCTTTTCGAAATATTTTGCATAAATAAAATAAAATAACAGAAAAACAAAAAAAAATTTCATATGCGTGACTCACTGATGACCACAACTTTCTCCAAATCTCTCCCTCTCTCTGAATATCTATCTCTCATTTCTTTCTCCCTCCCTCTCTCTCTCTCTCTCTCTCTCTCGCTCTCTCTCTCTCTCTCTCTCTCTCTCTCGCTCTCTCTCTCTCTCTCTCTCTCTATCTGTTAACACCACTCGATGTATCCCCTTTAATCCATATTGTTTAGCATTTACAATGTTTGTTGCTCAACAGATTAATTTTATTTATTTATAATAAAAACTTGTATATTTCCTCCATAAATCATATTCAATTCTGATAATTAAAACAACAACAAAAAGGGAATTTTTGATTTTGAATAAAAACTTGGCAGCTGCAATGGTTGAGACTTTGTTTGAAAACCACTTTGATAAAGTGGTGTCCAGTGGAGTAATTAGACGGCAAAACTGGAAGCGCCCCATAAATCAAAATAAAAAAAAAAAACATTTTGCAATCGTTTTCTTGATTATGTGATAAACTCATCGCTTTTATGTCAATTAACCAATTTTTAACTTTAATTAATTAAATTTAATTATTTCGTCAGCAGAACTCACGATTTAGATACAATAATGAATTTCTAGCATACATATTTCATATATCATATTTATTTATACAAATTGATTTTAGATTAAATTATATTAATTATTAAGTTTACCTACCTATATATATATATATATACATATATATATGTGTATATATATCGAGTTACTTTGTGTATTTGCAATCAATGCAACATTTGTGGCTTAGTGCAATTTTTAATCAAGTTCTCTCAATTGTAATTGCCGCTTCAACAATCAGTTTGGTATCGGGGGTTATCTTTTTGAGACTTTGCTACACACTTGGAATGTGGCGGCTGGACAGACAGACAGACAGACAATTGGAATACTTCAAGTGGCCCTTGAACGCACTTGAGCGTCCTTCAAAGCTGCCCGGCCCGAACCACAATTGGCCAGAACTGAAATTGGCATAACTGCTAGCTAGGAAGGGACTAGCAGAGAGAGAGAGAGAGAGAGAGGGAGAAGAAGGGCAAGAGTGAGTGAGATATATATATATATATATATATATATATATATAGATGGAGCTGGAGGTGGATGTGTGCTGTCCACTTAGTAATTTGATTTGTATGACGCAGTGCTTAGTTTTATTATGATTATGATAATGATAATGATTATGATGTGTGCTCATTATGAGTTTCAACTTTGAGTGCACGAACAAGCCTTTACAATAAATCACTTGAGAGTGTGTAGAGTGTGTGTGGGGCAGGCATGTGTGGAATCAATGTAAGGCACTTCACTCTATCAAGTGTCCAAAGCACAAAAATTGACGTACATTTTGATATATGAGTGAAGCGACAACAAAACGGAGTCGAATGCAGCAACCATTTGGGTGTTTAGATGGTTAGTTGGTTGGGGTAAGTTGTTTGGCCCCGCCCCGCCCCCCACAACAGGTAAACACACACACACACACATGATGATCGATGTGTGGCAACAATGTGGAACACAGATAAAAATCATGACTTTGAGTTGAAAGTGCAGCGTGTTAATTGATTTATTTGTATACAATTGCAATGGGTATTTCTCCATTTGTAACATACAACATGCAACATGCTGGTTTGCTACGCAACATGTTGCCTGTTAAACAATGCTGGTCCAGGCATGCCACACATTTTGTTGCAAGCTTTCGCTCGAGCAAACTTTTTTTTTTTTGCTTACGAATGCTCTTATTACCATTAAATAATGGAGAGCTTTTCTTTGTTCCACACACACACACACACACACACACACACAGACACACACGCACACACACACACACACACACACGCGTAATATTTATTGGCATATATGGTTATACATCTAAGTTTTCTTTAGATATAGACACATAGATTACTGAGAATTTATTTTAGATGTGTTTTACTTCTACTTCTTCTATGCTTCTAGGCTGCTAATGTTCAAATTTACTTGTCTCCTTAAATTAAATTAAATTAAATTATATTTATTTTGCATAAGATATTATTCATGGCATACAATAGTAAAATTAATTAAATAATTTAAGCAGATATTCATTTTTTTTTTTTTTTTGTGATTTGCAAGGATGAAATTGAAATTGAAACTGAATTCCCAGTTGGACAGGACACAATTAACCAAACAAAGCGAAGATTATGTTTAATTATAAATGTTGAGATACATGATTTTTTTGCTAAAATATCAATGAGCACAGAGCATGTTTTAGCCAGGCTCTCTCGACTTGAGAGTACTTCTACTACTTATTATAACCATTAAAAGTGTAAATTTCAATCGAAAATAAGTAATTGAAAGTGATAATTTAAATTAAATAAATGTTGTGCCCAATAATATTTTTATACCCTTAACCCATTAAAAATGGGTAAAAAGGGTATAATGGTTTTGTGCAAATGTATTTAACAGGCAGAAGGAAGCATCCCGGACCCCATAAAGTATATATTCTTGATCAGGATCAACAGCCGAGTCGATATAGCCCTGTCCGTCCGTCCGTCCGTCCGTCCGTCCGTCCGTATGAACACGCGGATCTCAGAGATTATAAGAGCTAGCAACTTCAAATTTAGAATATAAGTTCTCGTGTACCAGGCGCAGATCAACTTTGCTTTATTTTATCGATAACTGCCTCAGTTTCTGAATTATCGATACATTTCGATTTCCGATAGCAGCAAATTCCACTATTTAAGAGGCAGAGGCTTCTTACTTATACATAATATGCATATACATATTATTGATCAATTGCGTATGTATGTATTTATGTATGTATATGCTTGTAAGTAAAAATACATTGTAAGAAAGTCACTTGCAGAACTGAACATTTGAGTGCAAATCATTTTAAAGGGAAATTTGCCAATAAAACTAGAATATATTTAACAACTGGGTTAAGGGTATATCGTAGTCGAGCCAACTCGACTTCAGCATCTAACTTGTTCTCATTTTAATAATGCTTTCAATACGTTGAATCAGCTTAAATATCTGCATCTAAAATAGCAGTTGGACAATACAATTCACGCAGGGAATTTGCTAGTCAGGCAAACTCAATTTGCTTATCTATTTATTTGTTGTGATTTAATTTTTTGTTCTTTTGTTGATTGGTTGGTCTACAAACTTTCCAAAGTGCATTTCGTGTTCGAAGTGGCCACTGTCGTCTACACGACAACTAACAAATAATGCACTTACCACAAAATGTGCACACAATGTACTAACACAAAAAGGAACAAAAACAGATACTGGTACAGGTACTGGTACTGGTACAGGTACTGGTGTACAGATAGTAGATAGTAGTTCTGGCAGAACAACTTTGAAATGCACTTGAAGTTCTGCTCGAAATTATTGAACACTGAACACTGGCTAAACTGATAAGCGAATCGAACTCCAACAAACCAACTTTTGCATATTGCAACATTTTTATATATATTGCCAAATCGAGGGGGGTCATTCACTCATTCATTCATTCATTTATTTGTATTCACGAGTTGTTGTTGTTTGGCGCGAATTGGCCAATTAGAAGAGGCCAGAAGCTGGCCAAGAGCCAGAGTAAGAATGGGCCAGCCATAGGCAGTTTGGCGATAAGTGGCCAAAGTATTGAATTGGCATCAGATAAGCGCAACAATCACTGGTTGCAGTGCGACAAGGATGGCAACAGTGAGCAATCTTTGGTGTGGCAGTTGCCTGCTTTTGGGGGCCGTACATTCAAAACACACACATGTGTGTGTGTGTGTGTGTGTGTGCAGTAGACGATAACAACCAGAGATTGTGTTTGTATTGCTGCAACGCTCACTGAATATGATATATGTATATAAAAACAGGGCTACCGTTGGTTCGGGCTCCGATAAGCTGCACCACAAACCGACAACTGCAGTTGGAGTGGAGCCAGAATAACTGGCTTAGTGGTTGAGTTCAGTGGAGCTAAATCATAATCAACGGCTGATCGTCAGCACAAACATATCAAAATGCTTTTAATGCCCACCGATATGACAGGCAACAACAACAGCAACAACAAGGGGCAACAACAAACAACAGCGACTACCACATGCCACCTCATGGGTGCTCATTCGCTCACTCTGGGTTCCCCATATGTAGGTTGTTGTCAGCTTGTATGGAGCACTATCACAGCGACCGTATCACAACTGATATCGCGACGAGTCGTGTACAAATAAAGTTGTTGTAAGTGTGACACTGTTGTAGAGCAGCAGCAGCAGCAGCAGCAGCAGCAGCAGCAGCAACAGCAGTGGCAGAGGCAGCAACACCAACAGCAGCAGCAGCAGCAGCAGCAACCCTTCAGCAGTGGCAATTGCAGTCCGGTATTGTATGTATGTATATGTATATATGTATATATTTATATACATATGTGGCACGGCTCGGGCATCGCCAGTTCTTGTTTGTCAATAAACATATGCGCCACATAATCGTCATCATAATAATATTGTTTGGCATTATTATTTTATTTTTTTATTTCTTTATTTTCATTGCATTCGGCTGGGCAAATCTGACCGTGTTCCGTGCAGCGGGGAGAGGGGGAGGGCTACTGACGGATTGATTTTACGGTTACAGTGGTATTTGTAGCGATTAATAAATATAATAAATACACTCAGAAAGTAGACTTAGCAGCTTTCAGCTTATGCTTAAATTGGAAAGAATGCTCTTTAAAATATTTTCTTAATTTAATTTGTTTCTTAATAAAAGAAAATACTTTTAAAGATTTATAAATGTAAACGTCTATTTATAGATAAACCCTGGCAAAAAACAAAAATACTTTGTGAATAATAAGGTACGTCAACCAGGGTTGTCAGAACCATGATGATTTTCAAAAATACACTTCCTTTTTTTTTAAGTGTATATTTGTATGATAATAAACTGATAATAAAAAAAATTAAAAATATAATAAACGCATTACAATATTATTAAATATTATTATTTATTTGTTTGTCTTGTTATTGTTTAATTTAAATGAATGATGTATCAGTTGAGGACAAATTACGTATATTTGTAATATTATTTTATTTATATTTAGACATCAATTAATAAATTAGCACTTTCATGCCACTGTGGCAAAGTAGCGGCAGTTGCAGCCACAAATGAAGACCCACCAATGGGTAAAAAGGGTACAAGAACAAATATAAGCAAAAACCATGATTTGGAATCAACAGCAATCGTTGCTGGTATCTTTGCCTGGTTGTGTATCTGTATCTGTGTGTGTGTGTGTGTGTGTGTGTGTGTGTGTGTACTACACAGATACAATATATGTGTATCTGTGAGAGTGCGTTCACATATTCATTAGCACGAGTATATTCGAATTCATATATTCATATATTCAACTCAGCGATATCTGCACCACACACACACACACACACACACACACACACACACAGTGATACATTATCGACATGCGCTGGTCGTCGATGTTCTTGTGTACCTTGTTGATATTTGTTTAACTCAGTTTTCCTTTTTTTTTTTTACATTTTTGTTTAATACCTATTTGACTTTAATAAGTGATTGTTGTGGCATTTAAAGTGTCGAACGTTGCGCTCTCTGCAAAGCTCTGTCTGTGTGTGTGTGTGAGTGTGTGTGTTTGGGTTCGTCTGTGGATCAACGCCAAGTGAGGCGCAGGCAACGCCGCTGGCCCCCAGTTTGTCCGTGTCAGTTGAATCCATTTGACGCAGAGCCTCGAAACGCATTGCCCCAAAAAACGTTGCATTTCCATTCATTTTCTCGGTTTTCCAATTGCTGATCGACGAATGCTCAACGCTGATCGCTGAACGCTGATCGCTGATTGCCGATCGCTTATCGCTGTAATCGCTAAATTGCTGCGAGTGAGCAACACAGAGATAGCCACAACGAGCGAGAGAGAGAGAGAGAGCGAAAGAGAGACAAATGAGAGCGCATGCGTCTATGCATTTGGTGGCTTGTTTTAGCCTAGTTAGTCACCGTTGTGGCCATATCAGCGAGTGCCCAAATGTGGACCGCAGCCGCTCGCTTGATCGCTTCGTTGGCATTTTTATGGCTTACTGAAATCGCCAGCGACAGTCAAAAGGCGCGCGCACCGCTCGATACAACCACCAAACCACAAGCAACCCACTCCGGCACCACTTGGAAAATGTAACGAGCCCCAAATGCGAATAACCGTCGCTACCGTTAACCGTTAACCGTTAATTGTTAACTCGTTCATCGTTCATCGTTCAACGTTCACCGTTCACCGTTAAGTGGAGCAGCAGATAGAGCCATCAGCGAGAAGGCAACAATAATCCCAACAAATTGCATGCATTGGCCATAAAAGCAGTTGCCATAAATGAATTAGTATTTGAATTAAATGCAATAATAATAATAATAATAAATCAAAGAAGTTGTGACGGGTCGCGACGGGCCCAAATCGTGACCAATTAATTGTTGTTAGCTGTTCGCTGCTCGCTATTTGTTATTATATTTGTACACAAATTATAAAGCGATCGCGCATTAAAAATCGATCCGGCAAACAACGAATCGTGCAAATAATTGCAATTTTTTACTTTGAAATTAATTTAATTGAATCCAATGTGCAATTGAGCAACCACCGCCCACAACTCACCCCGTCCATTGCCAAGTGTCAAGTGCCAAGTGCCACGAATATATATATATATACATATATATATAGACAGAGCCTCTATATACACACATACAAATATTATTTTTATTTTATATTTTTTTTTTCCATAATTATTTCGGTTGATTGTTGTTTTGGCATTCGCGGGCTCCTTTTTGGCCAACTTTGCAAAACACGCCAACAGAGCAACAGAGTGAACAGTTTTAATTATGAGCAATTATAATCCGAATTGCGGTTACTTTGAGGATTGCAGCTATTATACAAATAATGTATATCAACAGGATTATTGCATGCAGCCGGATTATGAATACAAGCAGCACGTCTACGAGTGAGTACCTAAACAAATCTATTCACAATTCCATTCACAACGTCATGTAATGAATGGATAATGGTAATAAAAATAAAAATATTAGTTGCGTCTTACAACTCGAGGGTCAACCAAAAAAAAAAAACAAAAAAAAAAATACCGACGGCAATACATTACCCCTTTTTTGAGACTCTATGCCACAAAATTACATACACATATATATATAAATATAAATATATATATATCAAAATAATCGATCAACTATCGTTATGCAATTTGAAGCAATCAATTAATAGATTTTGGGCTAAGTGACAACTGATTGTTTAATGCACAAGTGTCATATTTACAACTATTACAGCTAATATAAATTAATATAAAAAAATAAATATATATATATATAAATAAATAAAATTAAATATGTGCAGCATTTAGCTAAAGATTGTGGCAACTGTCAAAACATTTCTAAGAAATCGTAGCAACAATTAAAAACAATTTGATTTTAAATCAGTAAAGAAAACAAGAAAAGAGACAGCAGGAGAGAGAGAGAGGGAGATAGAGATAGAGAGACAGAGTCGAGGCACACGTATTACTATGGATTGGCGCAACATAATGAAATTGTGTCCGCTACTCAACTGCAAAGATCGGTCCGTTTTAAGCCCCCGATTGTCGTTGGGCTAAGCCAATGTTGCGGCATTGTGACGATTGCAGCAGACTGCAGAATGGTGCTGGCCAGGATCGCCAGGACTGACTACTGCCACAGACGGGCAGAGACTGGTCGGCTGGCTGGCTGGCTAGTGTGGCATGTGTGATAAGTCCGTGGCAAAAGGTGTCTCAGCAACAGCAGCAGCAGCAGCGGCAGCGGCAGCAACGAGGACTCCGTTGAACAATGAGCATTATTTCCACTTTGTCACCTTTTGCATTTTTGGCAGGGTTTTTCACGGCTGCAATTTGAAAACCAAAACACATGTTTAGTGAAATCGTCTGGAAAATCACACACACACACACACACGCACACACACACAGGCAGTGCGAATGGGTGAGAGTTTCACAAATTTTACTTTAATTGGGTTTGCCCATAATCGTTGCATCGAACCCTCGGCTAATCTCGGATAATACTGTTTGCCAAATAAAAGCAATTCTATTTTTATTTTACGCCTTTTGTTGTTGTTGTTGTTGTGTTGCAAGTTCGCTTTCATTGATGTTTTGGTTAAGCTGCAACTGGTCGACAGTTGTTTGGAATTTTCCCCAGCTACAGGTTTTTCTTCTCATTTTCCTCACACTATTTTTTGTCCCCGGACACAGGTTGTTCGGGAGGATCTTTCGCAATTTGTGGTGCACCTTTAAATCCAAAGGTAATCTTAATTAAGAAAGTATCTTTTAAGAAACTGTTTTGCTTTGTGTAACATGAAATAATTTGTATCTATTTATTTATGGGCCACAAATTGTTTGCTTTACTAGAGTTGATTGCTTGCACAGGCAACAAAAAAAAAAAAACACAAGCAGATTTAAACACTTTAGCGAATTTGCAGATCGCGTTTGCTTAATGTAAACAGTTCTCACACTGCTCAGTAAAAAAAAAAAAAAGAGAAACAAAATAAATAAATAAAAAACCAGTTAGCCTTTTTTATTTGGCCCTTTTTGTTGCCCCTTTTGGCATTGTGCGCACTTGTCTTCTGGAGTTGAACAGGACACGCTATGCACTTGTCTGCCGCCCTGAAATATGAAGTTCGAAAACATAATTTTATTTGATGATACTATTTTTATTAATAAAACAAAAATACAAAAAAAAAAGCAAAAAATAAAAAAATCGGGGAAAAAAGTCAAAGAGAAGCGTTACTAAACGCAATTCGGAAACGCAGCCAGTCAAGTTGAACGTACTCCAAAAATCGTAAGCTTCAAAATGCCTGGGAATGTGTGCACATGTTGTTGATGTTGTTGTTGTTGTTGTTGCTGTTGTTGTTGTTGTTGTTGTTGTTGTCGCTGTTGCCGTCGGATGAGCCAGGAAGTAAACAAAACACACACACACACACACGAATAGTCAGCCAGTATTTAAAACGTTGCCTGACAGCCTGCCATGAAATTTGAATGCTCTAAATATCAAAAATATCAATTGCAAATCATTTCAAATAAATTACCAGGGGTAAAAATCACGAAGAACGAAGAACAACAAATTCTTCTGGATTATATTGGGGCATCTTTAAAAAACAAATTTAATATATTAAATTACTTTTCTAAATACCCAACAGAAAATATTTCAATTCTAACAAATTAAAAATATATTAAATGACTTTCCTAAATACCCAAATAGAAAAGTTATTTAAAATATTACATTTGTTGGAATTTAAATATTTATATATTTTATATAATATATTAAATTACTTTTCTATTCTATTCGATTCTCTAAATACCGAATAGAAAATATTTCAATTCTAACAAATTTAATATATTAAAGTACTTTTCTAAATACCCAATAGCAAATATTTCAATTCTAACAAATTGAATATATTAAATTAATTTTCTAAATGCCCAAATAGAAAAGTTATTTAAAATATTACATTTGCTGGAATTTAAATATTTATATATTTTATATAATATATTAAATTACTTTTCTATTCGATTCGATTCTCGAAATACCCAATAGAAAATTTATTTAAAATAATACATTTGTTAGTACTGAAATATTTTTATATTATATAAAATATATTAAATGACTTTTCTAAATACCCAATAGAATTTTTGAATTTGTTAGAATTGAAATATTTTTGATCTAAGAATTTATGTAAGCCACAAAAGCTACTGAAATACTTTAATACAACTTAAGAAACAAAGAAAAGATTTAACAGAGAAACTGAGTATATATCTCGGATATATGTATATATATATGTATTATAACAATTTCTGTTATTAAGGAATGCAACCCCGTCTTGTTGGTAGGGTACGCAAGTGTGGCATGTTGCATGTTTTCAATGCGTTTAATACGCCCCGCCCCTTACGCGGGATAATTTGTGTTTCTTTTTTTCTTTTTCATTTTCATTTTTTTTCTTTTGGAAGTAAATATTAACGTTAAGTCGCCTGCTTCTTTGCTGCATATATTTGATTATTTTGGCCGAGCAGAGCAGAGTTGTCGAGGGTTAAGAAGAAGAAAAAGAAGAAGAAGAAGAAGAGGGAACAAAAGCGTGCAAAACTAATGCACTTAAGACCAACTTTTTGGATGATTTTGGTTCAGATAAGAGTTGTGAAACAGCGCGCAATTTGGATTTAATAATAAAGACACACACTGATATCAGTTGGATGCACTCGACAGCCCTGGTCGCGCTTGCTTTTAGCCAACTCTCTCTATGTTGTTGCCTGAACTGTCACCCGCGAACCATTTTATTTTGTCTTTTGTTTTTTTGTTTTTTTTTTTTGTTTTTTGTTTCTTTCGTCAAAGCGTCCACTTGCCGGAGCTGTCTGTCATTGTTGTTACCGTTCCTCCGTTGGTTGTTGTCTGTGCCACATGTCATTGTGTGGGGGGGGGGGATGTGGGGCGAGTTGGCGTAAAAAAATGTTGGCAGCAAGTTGGTCTCAAACGGCGACAGTTTGCGACAAATATCAGAAATTGATACATTTAACAAAATGTTGCACAGCTTTCGAGTTGACGCGACACGACGCGACGCGACGCGTGACTTTGTGACATTTAATGCCCGTTTGTCAGTCAGCCCGTCACTCAGTCACTCAGTCAGCCAGTCAGTCAGTCATTTAGTCATTTAGTCAGCCAACCAGTTTCCAGAACATCGGCAACATCGCATGCGCCATGCGAATGTGAAAATAACACAATGAAATTTGCATCTACTTGCAACTCAGGCATATATCGGATCGCAGGTCGCAGGTCGGAGGTCGGAGGTCGGAGGTCGGAGGTCGCCGGCTCTACCCAGTTTTCATTGTCGTTTTGATGGGCCTATAATTGAAGCATGTGATTGGCTGAAGTGTCACGGGCACTGCAACATGCAATTGGGGTGCTCCCCAACGCATCCCCCCAAAAAAAAACAGATACTCTTCTCTCTGCCCCACAATTGTTTTACAAGTCTGCCGTGCCACAAATCAAAGACTGACAAAATGCAGCAATTAAACGCACAAAAGATGCCCAGAAACAGAATTAGAGAAAAACAATACCACAAAAATGGGCAAGGTGTGTGTAAATGTGTGTAAATGCGTGTGTGTGTGTGTGTGAAAAGCCGCTGTGCCATTCATGAAAATATTGCAATTGAAATTGTTTGGCATTTGAAATAAATTGCAAATGTGTGTCTGGCGAATGTTTCAAGCTGTGAAGGAAGTAGGAAGTGCGCAAAGGAAGTTGGCCAGCAGCAATATGCATGACTGACAAACTGGCTAACCAAGCTGGCAAACTGACAAACTGACAAACTGACCCAACTGGCAGTGGCACAGTGGGACACACGGCACAAACCCATTTGTCAAGTTTGGGTTTATTTTATGGCTATGACACTCACAATTAGATGCTCGTAGCTGCCTCTTGCAGCTGTAGATACGCACACACACACACACACACACACACACACACACACACACACAACTACACACAGTATGTAGCTTGTTGTTGTTTTTTGTTTTTTTTTTATTCTTTTTTTTTTATTAGTCAATGAGTTTGTCCCGCCCTTTGTGCAACGCTGCCTGCCTTCAATCGTTTAGCGATCCATCGAAGTGAGCCTCTCCTCGCTTGGAGTACACAACATCCGCTTCTCGATTTAGAATTTGATTTCGATTCCGATTCCGATTCGTATGTCCTTGCCATAAAACCCATGAAATGGCATTAGACGTGCAGCGTACGGCATGGGGCAGGGGCAGGGACAGGGGCAATCTGAAAGTAGGAAGTAATTTATCTACATTTTGTAAGCCAAACGCATCAAATCGCTTTGCATTTCGAATGGAACTTCTTTTTTCATTTTATTTACAATAATGACAATTGTGTGAAAGTCTTCTAAGCTGATTAATGTCATTTGCCAAACAGCTATTTAATTGAAACTGAAGAGATTCCCCACAACAAAAAAGGAAGAGTACAAATTGTTAAATAAACAAAAGCAGTTTCTTTAGTTTAACTGAATCAAAGAATCCCAACAAGATCAAGTAAGCAAGAAGTCGGGTATATATGGTATATATATATATATATATATATAATAATATTTAGAAGAATCAAAAAATTCTACTTCAAATACTGACTATACTTTCATCAGCAAACCCAGATGGGAACTTTTCCAACTGAGATTTACTCTTAAATTTAGTAGTAAATTACTTAACAAAAAAGATTAGCAATTAAATTAATCTAAATAAACGAAATGGTATACAAAATTAAATTCTATTTCTATCTAGTTTAAAAAGCTTCTTAATAGTTGTAGATCTCTTTGAAGGGTGAGAGTTGGAGTTTCTGCCAGGTGGCTGGGGCAACATTGAGTGGTGCAGCTGTATTTGCTCAGTTAGAGCATGAAAATTAGAGCAAGAGTCCTAAGAATGAGTCGATGAATGAGTGCAGGAAAAGTAACGCCCATCCCAAATTGGCAATAACGACAGATACCACAGATACCAGGATGAATGTATGAATGAACTGTGACAAAGGGACTGCTGATGGCGACAAAGATCACGCCAGCAACTGACCGTGTTTTTTGGGAACACGGGGCTTGTTAAACAAACCCGAGATCAATCAATATCAAATGGGTTCCGAGTTCGGGCTATTGCCCAACTGGGTAGAAGATTGCGTAAAAAGGTGAGCGCTGAATGAGGTACTTCCGTCGTCATTCGAAACTCCTTGGAACAAAGTCAGTATTTCGGGTAAATCACTTCCGCGCAACGAATCTGGAACCCAAATTGTCATGGCCGTCAATTGACAACACGAGCTGAGTCCGAGTCCGAGTCAAAGCCGAAGTGGAGGGTACAAAACTACCAAAAAAACAAAGGAGGGAGAGGGAGACAGAAATGAAAGGAAAACCGGAAGGTAAATTAAAATGGATGACAATGGATGAGACGAGCTGCTGCTGCTGATGCCGCTGCTGCTATGTTGTAAACGAGCATTGAATGAATGGCTGCGCTCATCGAGACTGAGTGCCACTGCTAGTGTGTATGTGTGTGTGTGTGTGTGTAAAGGTGTGTATGGCATGCCACTCTGCTGTCATGGCTGCAAAGTATCTCGTTGTTAGCATGCTCTGCAGCTAAGCAAACACCTTTTGCAGAAAAAACAAAAAAAAAAAACACAACTCTGCCCTGACCCCTGCTACATGTATTTAGCAAGCTAACTGCACACATACACAGATACACAGATACATATACAAATGATGCTGATTTTGAACGCTCAATGCAACAGAGGCAGCGGCAGCCGCCGCATATTGATGCAAACGAAGCGTTTAATTGGGGTTGTTAAAAGCCGCCCGCCCCTAAAATGCCAAAATGCCGAATGTGGAAAACAAAAAAAAAAGTGTCGCTCGGTTTTTGCCTGCCCAACATTCTGACAGTCAACATATTTTATTGGGATTGGGATTGGGATTGGGATTGCATTTGTATGGCAATCATGCCGCTGCAACGGCAACCATGTCGAGTTATTGTTGTTAATTGTATCTCTAAAATGAGGCATGTTTGAGTGGGCTACGCATTGTCACACTTCAGTATGAGTTGCCGCAATCGAGAAACGAGTTGATCGCCGTGCAGCTGCCCCTGCAACATCATTTAATTGAATATTCACCAAAATCTTACTTTAAATAGTTGTTTAATGCTAGATCACAGATCTTGATTCAAATGAAAATATTGTTTTTATTATTATTATTTTTAAACTACCTTGAAAGTCTCGTCACACATTTGTGTCAATCAGTCGAGAGTCATTGAGCAATGGCTATAACAAATATAATGATTGGCACCACTAAACTGTAAATCAAAGTGTACTAGAAAATATTGGTAATTAGATCTAGATAACCAAAGTGTGTACTTGGCTCAGAAGAACACGTAATTTCCTGTGCTTTGATTTAGTACTTAACAATTTACCGGAAGATTAAAAATAATCTATTGAAGAAAAAAAAAAGAAACAAAAAACGAGACTATTTCTTCAATTATTGCAACAGCGACACCTGTTTAATGTTGTTGTGCAACATCATTTTATTAATATTAAATTGCCCAGAAATTATTGAAAATGTAAACATTTTATTGAAGAATATTTGGTTAAAAAAACGAAGCATTGGAAAATAAAATATTTTAAAGATATACAGAAATTCTGGTACAGTTTCACAATTTAATTTTTTAGCTATTATTCATCTAATATGCTAATTGATAAATTAAAATCAGATCTCTATTAAATCCGTTAATCATCTGACTTATCATTTTTTAATATTAGCGAATTTAGTGCTAAGAAAAAATAGAGCTAATTTTTTAACAATTATGGACTACTTATGTAAATCAAAGATCAGAAATCCTTTGGCTAACAAAATAGAAAAGGGACAACGAAAACATGAGGCTATTGAATTTAGCTACTTAACCCTAAATAAAAACACACAAATTGGCAGCAGCCAACCAAAACATCAGCAATAACAACAACAACAATAACAATAACAATAACAAAAACAACAACCAGTTAAAGTAGTTTGAAGTGTTGGGAATAATAATACAAAAAATAAATAAATAAATAAATAAATAGCTAAAGGGAAATGAAGGCAACTAAACAGAGTTGCAACTGCAGTGAAAACGAAACGAGTTTTGTGCGCGAAATTCAATTGAATTTGTTTGTAATTTGAATGCCACAAATACAGATACAAATTCAAATACAAGATACAAGATACAAGATACAAGATATGTACATGAGTCAAAGTAAGAGACTCATTCATGATGTTATTGTTATTGTTGGCGTTGATGTTGCTGTTGTTTGTGTTGTTGCTGTTGTTTGTGTTGTTTGTGTTGTTGTTGTTGTTGTTGCCGCTGACTGGCTACTTAAACTTCCTGCGGAAGCTAAAACTACAACACCAACAACGAGGCGTCGCAGCGGCTTCGCTGCCAGAATTGAAAGGCTTTTACTTTGGTTTGTTCGCGTCCTGTTGTTGTTGTTGTTGCTGTTATTGTTGCTGCTATTGTTAAATACAACATCATCATTAAGCGCATAACAATGGCTATCACACACACAAACACACACACACTCACACACACACACACAAATCTTACTCTACATACGCACATAGGGTTCTATGTACTCACTCGCATTTAGAAAGAGCCGCGCTCAAAAAGGGGCGTGCTGCTGCTGCTGCTGCTGTTGAACAAAATTTCCCTTGCACTGTTATCCTTATGGTGGGCAATTTTCTGGGAAATTTCCCAAGAGCAGCGCGCAAGTGCGCCATGCACGGCTAGCTATCTCACTCGCGCCGCACTTTGATTGGCCAGCGCAGCAACGCAGCGTCGCGCCCACTTTTACACAGTGCCAGTGCACAGCAGGCAGCAGCAGGCAGCAGCAGACAGCAGACAGCAACAGCGACGCCGACGGCATTACACGTAATTTCCCCAGGCGTGCTTATCAGTGTGTGCGTGTTTTACCCATTTCCATTTGTAATCCGAGCCATGAGCGTCAATAGAGTGCCAGTGGCCCCTCATGTGGCACATATACATTATATATTATATATATACATATATACATATATATATATGTTTGTAGGTATGCTTGTTATATACATATATCTATATATAAATATATATATATATATATATATATATAGAATGGGAGCTTTAGCACGCCATGTCTGCCATATTATTTTTTCAATTGCTAAAACTTTTTTGCCCCTCACGCCTCCTCTTGGCATTGTTCAAGTTAGCTAATGGTCGTTTTGATTATGTTTCTTATAGCAAATCTCCCCCCCCCCACCCACCCACCCTCTCCATCACTGGGAGGCTTCACATAACCCCTTACAGAATTGGGTGTTTTGTGTAACATTATACAATGGCCAACTTCACACATATGTACATAGCTTTGGTCTATATACTCGGCTAACACTTACACACTTACACACACACACACACACACACACACACACATGTGTGTAGCTAGACATGCATTTGTAAAAAGTTTCTGTGCAGGTTCTGAGCTAATCATGGCTTTAGTCATGAAGCCGAATATCAAATGTGCCCTCGAGTGCCTGGCAAGTCCGCACGACAACAAGAAACAACCAGTTCAACGAGTTCATTCTCAACTTGAACAACATTTGAGATACTCACACTCACACTCACAAAATATTCAAATTATTCGCATTTTGTGCTTGTATTTTTTAATGCTTGCAATTTGCAAACAGAAAATCAAGGAAAGTTAAATTGTTTTTTACTCAAAATAAAATTCTTTTGTAGCCAAGCATATCTAGTTTTGATGATTAAGTTTGATGATTTATAAATGTTCTTTAGAATATTAATTGCATAATAATATAATATAATAATATTTAATTTAATGTACAAAAAACACCTATCTATCTAAAAAAAAAAACAATAATTCCATTATTCAATTCTATTAATATCTTCAGCACACATGTTCCTCAATTGCATTCTTTGACTTGTGTTTATATAGAAGTGAACTTAAGTCAAAAAGACTCGCCCGATTAACATTATTCAGTTATTCACTTAATCTAATTTTGTTTAAATTAAATTAAATTAATTTTAAATTGGAAATTGTTAATCTCAGAATGTTGGAGTAGGGAATGTCATATATCAATCTAGGCTTATCGCATATCCCATCGGGTCTATACCCGACACTGACTTGGAATCTTTGACAATATGCCTATATCAATTGTTACAACTCTATTTAACGCTTCTTTTTTCCTCTTATATGTACATATATATAAATTCTAACTGAAGTTTGGTTTGGTTTGATCCTTTAATTGTATGATTCCTTTTCCCCCTTTCAAAATAAATCCTGCAATTCTTATCTGATGAACTATAAAATATAAACAAAGGTTATAGACACCATATCCTGTACTATTTGCGGCACATATATATATTCGGAATATATATGTTTCTCGATTTATTGAAAATCGTAAATATAGAAATATGTATAAAATATAAGAAAAATAAATAAAACCAAATAATAAACAAACGAATAAATTACAAAATAACTTAACATTGATTCAGAAATCGATAAATTGTTTGAATAAATGAAACGCGATAAATCCACTATTAAAGAAATCCAAGAGTCCCGAAACGATGGCACTTTGCACAGAGTAATAGACAGAGTAATACAAAGAGACCCGGATAAATGGATCCACGCAACCTTGAAGACATTTGATGGCTCATGGAAACGCATACATAAGTAGCCAACTGGCAGCCGGCAGAGAGCTGCTCCCTCTCACTGGAGAGATGATAATGATAAATACAATATAATGAAACGGCAATTGTTGACAACATCAAGTGCAGGACCGGGCAAGAGTCGAGCCGGGCAGCCAGTCTGTCAGTCCGTCTCCATGAATGAGAAGAGGTCCAGAGGAGCAGACAAACGTGCGACTGACTGGGTCGGAGATGCAGCGGCTTGTCTGACTGGCTGGCTGGCTAACTGGCTAACTGGCTAACTGGCTGGCTGACCGCCTCTAACTACACACAGGCCCGATACTCGAGCGGCACAATGGCAGCTCTCGTCTCTACACACACACACACATGCAGAGCGAGGGCATAGAGAGGCGGCTCAAGTGGACACTCGTCGAGCTGGGCCGAGTCGCTTTAAGCGGGTGCAAGCGAGATGGCAAGCTAACACACAAACCTAGGCTGGCCTTGTTCAGCGCAAGGATCCGCGATGCACAACAAATGGTGGTGGTTGTTGTTGCTGCTGCCTCCGCTGCTGCTGCTGCTGCTGCTGCTGGTGGTTGAATGAGCCACTCACACAGTTGCTGCTGCTGCTGCTGCTGCCGTCGTCGTCGTCGTCGTCGTCGTTGTAGTATCCTTGTTGAAAAGGACATGAGAAGCCACTTAGTGAAAATGCGACGAGCGCGTCGCGACTAAACAACAGCCAGAGAGACTCTTCATATGTATGTGTGTGTGTGTGTGTGTGTGTGTGTGAGACTATATACCCAATGGTGGATGGATGCGCCATATACAATACTTACATATATGCATGCATGTGTGTGTATATGTGTGTTTGTGTGTGTGTGTGCAAAGTAGTTTTTGGTACTTTTGCGCCGTTGGCTGCTTGGACTCGTGTCGAGTTCTTGATGTCTCGTTAGTTGTTGATGACACTTCAGTTTGGAATGTTTAGAGTGCGGCTGACAAAGCAACCCGACGAGCACCAGTCAGCACCAGTTCAGATAAAATCACAATATCAGCAACTCTGAATATGAATCACTAACTAAATCAAAATCAGAATCAAAATCGAAATCGAAATTGAAAACAAAATCAGAATTGAAATCCAAACTTTAAGTCAGCAGTGTTAAATGACCAGTTGTTGTTGTTGTTGTTTGTGTGGTTCACAATAATAATAATATTATTATTCGATTTGCTGCTTGTGTGTTTGTTGTGTTGTGTTGTGTTTGGTTTCTTTTTTTTTTGCACGTGTGACACACATTAATTGAACGGCCGCAAAGTGGCGGAGAAACGCAAAGGTACCCCGTCGCCAACGCCGCCGCCCGCGCAGCAGCGACGCAAGTCGGGCGAAAACGCGACGCCACCGGCAGCGGCAGCAACTAACGTAATCACAATACCAATACCAATACCAATACCAGTGCCACCAACGACGCCCACAACGGCGACGGACATGACCACCACAACGCACAGCCAGGCGGCACTGGAGCGCACTCCGGCCAAGCACAAGGAGCGCGCGTCTCGGGAGCGGGATCGTGAACGAGAACGGGAACGGGAACGGGATAGGGAACAGGCACAGGAACAGGACCGAGAACGAGAACGGGAAAGGGAAAGGGATACGACAAACAACAGCAGTGCTGGTGGCAACAGCAGCGGGAATAGCAGTGGCTTGGGCAGCGCAGGCAGCCTGCCCGCCTCGCCGCAGAGTGCGGCAACGGTTAGTCTGGGCACACCCACAACGCCCAAGCGGCCGTTGCGCACATCGACGCCATCGTTGGAGCAGCCGCGTGCATCGAAGATCATCAGCACGGCAAGCACAACGGTGCCAACAACAACGCCCAGCCATGGCGCCAATTTCTCTGCCGCGGAGCAACTGCGCATCCCGACAGGAGCAGCGGCATTCAGCGGCTTTCCCGGCCTGCACAGCATGAGCAGCTTAATGGTGCCAACATCGGCGGCTGTGGCAGCTGCTGCAGCAGCACCCTTCCTGCCCTGGTCACCCATATTGCTGCCACCTTGGAGCCATGCGCTGCTCCCGGCTGCCTTTTATCCGGCAGCTCTGCGCAACGCTTTGCCCGGGTAAGCGATCTCCTTAGAACAACATCCACTCAACACACAGAACGCCAGGGATCCTTAGGATTAGATCTCTCCCTCTCTCTCTCTCTCTCTCTCTGTCTCCCTCTCTCTCAACTCAACTCTTTCTTACTCTAACTAACGATCTCGATTCGCGCTTGGTTAATTGTTGTATGGCTCCGACTGTTGCCGTTTGAAGGATTTTTCACATGTTTTCAAAGAGCGGAAAATCCTTAACTTGTATTTTTCTCTTAGCCATTGTTTAGCAATTAACAATCTGAATTCCTTCAACACTTGAAATATTTAGGATTTGTAGAGCTTAGCTTTTCAGATCCAATTCAACTTAATTAAGCACATGTGTAAAACTATATTAAATTTATCGGTTTATGATTGGGGAAAAATTCTTAAAAAATCCATCTAAAATCTTGAAAATTGACGCAGTCAATGAAAATAATAAAAAAATATAGTCTTGATTCTCTGACTACTTTACAAATAATTCCAATAGAAATTTAAGAGAAACTGCTTTTTGCATTTATGCTTTTTATCTGCTTTTTAATTGTTATATAAAATATATTTCCAAAATTTATAACTTATTTCGTGAAAACAACAAAAACATTCTTCTAAATTTTAGTCCGATCCGCGACTAACTTAAAGGAAAGTCAGTGATTTAAGCAACGTCAATCGATGTTGTCAATGTGTGTCAATGTTGAGGTTGCATAGCTCTCAAGAGGCAACTTGCAACTTGCCAATCAATTTGGTCAAGTTGTCCCAGCCGTAAATATTATTTTAGGCCCCGTTCAGCTAATTTACTTAGCTGTCTAATCCAGCAGCGAGTAACGAGATAACAATCAGGCAATCTACACTTGCCCCGAGCAGAGCCTACCAAGTAAAGTGTCTACAATTTGGTGGCAGTTGTGGCAAACGTAATTCCCCCCGACAACCAATCAACAGATCTGGTCTGGGCTGGTGCAGGTTGAAGGCACTAGTGGACAACACTGTATTCCCTGTTGTGGGTTTTCGCACTCTTGCATTGGCGATCACAACTCAAGTGATCAGTTTGGCCTGTTTGGCTTAGAAATTCCCATAGGTGAGTGGCAGTTGGGAAACCCCAACCTGGCAACATGTGTGCAACAGACACGAGACGCGACAGCACCGGCAAAACAGTAACAGCAACAGACACAAAACGGTGACACACTGTCTGCCTCGAAGGTTGGACGAGTGCAAAGGGAATTCCGCTCGGATATGCGGGGAATGCCCCGCGTCCTCAAGTCCTCAAGTCCCGATGTCCTGATTTGGACCTGAGCGCGTGGGAATTTCGCGCGCACATTTGGGAAAATTCAGCATGGAAAAACCGGAAGCAAGAACGCTTTTTACTTGCGCCAACATGTGGCCGCAAAAATGCTTAGCGTTTAGTGTTAGCCGGGCCAAAACGAAACAGGTAGTAATCAGCTGGTGAGCGAGCGATGCACCAAAATCCGATTTGCGTTTAATTGTTGATGGTATTAGTGGAAAATCAAATTTGTATTAGCCATAGCTTAGCCCAGCTAAAACTGGGTCTATATCTTCCCATCTCTCTCTCTCTCTCTATTGCTGTCTCTCTGTCTCGCTCTCACTCTGTCTTTATCTTGGTGTAGGTGTCAATAATCCTGCGATTTGGCTGCACTTAATCAAAGTTAATTCCAAGCAAGTGTGAAGAATCTTGGCCCGAAATGTCGCTCAGTGCAATTTTTTTTTAAAGTCACTCTCGGTTTTGTTACCTGCAGCAGGACAGAAAGAAAGACAGACAGACAGAGAGACAAAAAGACAGACAGACAGAGAGACAGCCATTTCAGGTAGTTATTTCTACGACCCGACAAATATGCATTGCCCATTGTGATATTTTCCGGCCAATCCATTCATGACACCATCGACCGGATGTCGGATGCAGGATGTAGAATGTAGAATGCAGAATGCAGCAAGTGCAACGAAATGAATCGAGAATTAAAACTGTGCTTTTGTCTTTACTTGCAGCCTCTTTGATGCGAAGGTGCCGTCGTCGCAACGCTCCGGCTTTCATATATCCGACATCCTCAACTTGGACGGATCGGAACTGAAGAGTGCAGCGGCGGCAGCAGCAGCGGCAGCTCATCACACGCACACCCATAGCGCTGAGCTGGGGGCGGAGTCCAGCAATGGGCATGGTCATCCAACACCAACCGCTTTGTCGCCCACACCCAGTTCAGTGCTGCCGCCACCAAGTAGCGCCGATGTCGATCATGTGGCGCCATCGGCACAAGGTGATCATCAGACGACGGAGCATAATGCTCAGGCCTCTCACCACCATCCGCAGCAGCTCCACCATCCGCAGCATCAACAGCAGCAGCACCAGCAGCAACAACACCAGCAGCAACAGCAGCAACATCAACAGCAGCAACAACAGCATCTCCATCCGCATCTCCATCAGCATCCGCACCATCAGCAGCCAGTGGCGCCGCTTCCCCTGCCGCATCATCAGAGCGCTGGCGGCGCCCAGCCAACCATGCCACACATGGGCACACATGCCCATGCCGCCTCAGCGCAGGCCGCTGCCCATCTGCTGGCCAGTCACAATGCGGCAGCTGCCGCTGCTGTTGCCGCCGGCCAATATCTGCCAAAGAACTTTCCGGGCACCTTCGGTGACGAGATGTCCTCCTATCATCACATGGCCCAGACAATGCTCTCCCACTCCGGTCGCAGTGCGTGGATCAAAGAGAACGAGCTATATGGTAAGTTATAACTGAACACTTCAGCTTAGTTAAATGATGCGACAGTTTGTTGATTATTTATTGACTACCAAGTTAAGTTCTTCTTAATTATTACTAAATTGAATCTTTCGATTCCTGAAAATGGGAAATTCTTCACTATATTCAACTCAAATTCAATTTCTAAGTCAAAACATGTTGGGTTCAAAATTGGATACCCCTGCAGAAAGCGTTCTCAGATGAAAGCAGATAGTAATCGATTAGGAATTAGTTTAAAAACCTTACTTAAAAATATATAAAATCCAACTCAAAACAAAATACTTTGCTTAAAGGTTAATCAGAGGGAAAAAGAAGAAGAATTAGAAGAGGAAGGTGGAGGAGTTCAGCAAAGGGGGGGAGGGGGTTAAGAGCTAACCTAATAATATTGTTCAATAATTGCCTCACAAAAGGCAGCTGTGTTTGCATATCGACAAGCGACTTCGGTGGCAAATGCAACACAGCATTTAGTTGCTTGCAACTGCGAACCGTTGAGGGCTCGACGAGGGCACAGCCCTTGTGGACTGTGGGCTGTGGGCATGCCACGCCCAGTTTGGTATTTGGAAGCGATATGTGTCGATTCAGGTGCTTGAAACGCGAAGTGGCCGTGCGTCGAACCACCCCTTTTTTTTGGGCCATGCGCCTGACGAGTACATACCCTAGAAACTGCGGCCTAACATAATCTTGACTAATAGTTTGTATGCGCTTCACACTTGAGGATTAATTTTGTTATTTCTTTTTTTTGTTTTCGATTTTTTGTTGTTTAGTTTTTTATTTCACTTTCGTCGGGGGGTAGGGGGGGGGGAGGGGGAACCCTCATTGTTGTCGCGGACACAACATTTTTCAGTCATTCATTTCACATATAAGCCTGGAAATTTATGGCACGCACTTCCGTTTCGTCCTTTTTTCGCTTTTGCACAGCCTTTCCTTTATTTTATTATTACATTCTCTTTTTTTTTTTTTTTCTTTTGTCTGGTTGATGGTGCTCAGCTACAAATTATAATTGCTGCCTGTTTGCCGTTTATATTATTATTATTTTTTTGTATTTTTTTTTTTTTTGGGAAATTTCACAGCTGTAAGTCGAGTCGTTTTGATTATATTAAGTTATTAATTTGTTGAGTTGTCATGGTGAGGACGCTTCTAAAAGTAAAGCACTAGACTTGGACGACGACGGGGACGGGGACTGACACTAGGGGAACTGGAACTGGGGATGGGGTTACTCGGGTCTGGCTTGGCTGGTGTCTGGGGTGTTGGATCTAAGTTTTGTTTAGTCAATTGTCACGGAATGTGAACAGCATAGCCTTGGGTGGTCATTAAAGCCAGGCTTTGCTCATTGACAACGTACAACGGACAACAACAAGGACGAAATCACATGGATCACACCCGAAAACAAAAAAAAAAAAAAAGAGCGAGGATAAACGCCTATCGGCGATAAATCAATGTGACCGGTATCCCTATATCATAAAGTGGGCGTGTGCTGGATTGCAAGAAGAAGAGAACAAAAATAATATAAAAATAAATTGTGGCAAAACGGAAGAAACGTCTGCAAGGGAGCCGGATGCAGGCAGAGGGACAACTACAGAAATCAGGGGAGGGCGGCCATTAGAAGCCAGCTCTGTTTGAGGTTTGGCTTTTGTGCTGCATCCCATTGTCTCCCAATTCCCAATTTTCATTAGCATTGCTGATGTACACTCTCTCTCTCTCTTTCTCTCTCTCTCTCGCTCTGTCTCTGTCTCTGTCACTCTCTTGCGGGCTCAGCAAACAATGACAGAAGCAAAAAAAGATCGCACAAAACAAGCACACGGCAAAAGGCAACACTTCGAAGGTCAGAAGGCAGCCGAGCAATTGCCCAAAAGGTGTAACTCCGCAGGGTTGCCCCGCAGGGTTGCCACGCAGGACATGCCAGCACCCAGGTAGCACCCGATCAATCGAGCCTAGTCAATGGCCTGGCCCTCTAATTGACGTTATTAGTTGGGTTGCGGTTCGGTGCGGTTCGGTTCGGTGCGGTGCGTTATGGTTTCAGGGTAGCTCTCTGGCATCTGGCCACCCCGATCAGCTACTCTGCTATGCTGCTATTCTGCAGCATAATCCAATTGAGCGAGTTGTTGGCGGTTGTGCTATGTTTACCCACTGACTTCTCATTTAGCAACGCTGCCAATTTCTGCCTGTTCATGCTGATTTGGGGTGTCTATATGTATGTATGTGTGTGTGTGCGTGCGTGTGTGAGTGTGTGTGCGCATTAATTTCTTTGAAATTGTTAACAAATTGGGACGACACTGAGCAACAAAGATGATGAGCACAGATCGAGTTAAGCCAAGTTCGAGGCTACGAGTAATTTTGAAGTAAATTGTTTTTAGTTAATTTATAGGTGAAAGTGGCATATAACTGGCAAAAAGTATATATTCTTGATCAGTATAAATAGCTGTTATCGTATAACATAGGCAGATCAACTAAACCGATTGCCGCTGGGAACCGATGGCACTTTTTATAGATAAAGACTTGGGTTCAGAGCAACTCATATGCACTAAATCAGTTCACGTATATCGATAAGAATCGATTACAGATAGCGATAATTAACTTGTGTGACTTGTGTGTATAGATGAGTACATCTCCTAGTCAGATAGCTAGCCGAGAATCATTCTTACTTTTCAATAATGTTTTTGTTTTACTTGCAACTTAATCAATTCTATGTTTGTGCAACTTGACTAACCATTTGCTCACTTGCGATCTTCTCTGCAGGCACTCAGCAGCCGGCCAGCCCGGACAGCACCTCGCCAGTGACCTCGGAGGTCTCCTACACATACATCGGCTCCAATTGCCAAACGTCGCCAGCCCTCTCCGGGGATTACAAGAGCTACAGCCGCTCGGCGGACAGCGATGCGCTTTCCGTTGGGGATGCGTTGCACACGTTGCATGGCGGCGGCGCCACAGCCGGCGGTAGTTCGGCGGCGCATGCGTTGCACAATAACAACAACAACAATAATAACAGCAACAACAACAACAATAACAATAATAGTTTGAAGCACGATGCTGGCGCAGGCAGCGGCAGCGCTCACGACGACAGCCTGAACGAAGATGGCATCGAGGAGGACATCGATGATGTGGACGATGCGGATGGCAGCGGCGGCGGCGGCGTTAACGCCGACGGCATGCCCAACAAGAAGCGCAAGCGACGCGTCCTCTTCACCAAGGCGCAGACGTATGAATTGGAGCGACGCTTCCGGCAGCAGCGCTATCTTAGTGCGCCGGAGCGGGAGCATCTGGCAAGCCTGATACGGCTGACGCCGACGCAGGTGAAGATCTGGTTCCAGAATCATCGCTACAAGACCAAGCGTGCCCAGAACGAGAAGGGCTATGAGCATTCCGGGCTGCTGCATGGCCATGCCACGCATCCGCATCATCCGTCGGCGCTGCCCTCGCCCCGTCGCGTCGCTGTGCCCGTCCTGGTGCGCAATGGCAAGCCATGTCTGGGCGATGGGCCCAAGTTGACGCAGGACTGTGTGAGCACTGCCACCGCGATGCAGAATGCCGCCGCTGCCCATCATCTGGTGGCACTGAATGGAGCCGCCGCCTATCAGCATGCGGCAGCTGCCGCAGCTGCTGGCCTCCATGTCCACGCCCACGCCCATGCCCATCCGCATGCGCAGCGCGCCCCCTGGTGGTCCTAATATTGCTAGCTGCCTAGGTTCGAGTTGGCCGCACTGGGTGGTGGGAGCGGCCAAATGACTGCTAACTCGAATACTGGACAATAATGTGACTCTGCCACGGCTTGTGGCACAATTCGGTTGGGAATGCGAACAAACAAAAAAAAAAAACAAAAATTTGGTGCAATAATAGATAACAATGGTTCGACAGACAAGACAAGACAAGACAAGCCACTGAGACACATCTCTCTTCTCTCTGCTCCGCTACCCTCCTGCCCCTCCTATCCTCCCCCTCCCAAAGTCCCTCATCTAATCAAAAACAAAAACAGAAAAACAAAAAAACATAAAACATATACAAAATGGGAGCTTGTGGCATGGCCAAGCCAAGTGCTCAACTTGAAGAATTCTTCGCCAAGCGCTGCAGCATTGATAATTTAAATTGTTGTTGCACGTGCAACAAACTGCAGCAAATATCATTCGTGTAATAAAATCTGCTATAAATAATATTACAATTTTTTTTCCTGCAGCTCAAAAGCAGCGGGCTAATTAGTCATAAGATTTTTTTTTGCACAAAAGTCAATAATACTTATTAATTTTTAGTCGTAGAACCAAGTTTTTATTTTATTTTATTTTTTTTTTTGTTAGCGTTTAACTAAATAAAATATTAATACTATATTAATACAAATACAACAAAAAAAATATAATTTCGACTTGTACATAATTAAATAATTAAAAAAAAAAAATTGAAATTAACATTGCTAATATTTAAATAATAATAATGATGTAAATAATTTTGACAGGTTACAATTTAGTGTTCAATTTTTAGGCAGAATCACACTTTTTATACAAAATATATATGTATATATACATATATACATATATATATTTAAATGCGTAGTCGTATCTGTAAAAAAATATAATTATTAAAATCCTAATAATCAATTTTTTTTTATAGTGCATTAATCAATAAAAAAAAAACAAACTCTTTGAATTTATAGAGCGTAATGAGTTCATACATGTTAACACACACAAACACACACACACACACACACACACACATAAGCACACACACAAAATTCAACAAATGTAATTGTATTATAAACAAAGAAATAAAATTTGAAAACTGAAAACAAAAAGCGTATTATTGGAAATATAATAGAAACATTTAGGTAAAATATTATTGTGCCAAAGAATATAGAGAAAAAAAATATATAGAAAATATATAAATTATTTAAAAGTTCAACATTTGGAATGAGTCAAATAATTTATGTACATATAAAATTTGACAGAGGTATTTCAATCACAAACTAAGGAGGACATCTCGATACTATAATATATAATAATATAATTGATATTAAACAATTTTAAGGACCAGCTGAGGGTACGAGTCAAAATAGCAATCTTGTTCGCAAATATCGCTGGAATCTAATAACAATAGTGAATATGGAAAACCAAAAAAAAATTGAACAAGTTTAAAAGATTTTCCAAAGCGATTCTATAATTTTTGGCAAGTTGGTATTTAAGATCGGATTATGCCAGCTGCCCAAGTTTTGCAAAATGCCAAAATGATGCCTTCCAAAAACAAATATGAAATTTAATTGTTATTCCCACAATTGTTACACACATTATTACATAATTTTGTGTCACGATTTTGGTTGGAATCGAATGAGCGTTACTCAATCCAGATACTATCAACAGCTGCCCGGTGCTAGTAAAAATGTTGAAGCATTAAGCAGCCCATAAATACGCCTTTATTATGGCTTTTAGCTACCGTTTACCTCCGCTGCGACCGATTGGGATCGTAATCCATTAATGATTATACTGAATAGTAGTAGTTATAGTAGTGCCACCAGCAATAATAATAATATCATAATACACACGTACCTCCGGTGGCCGCTCGGACTTTGGAAATGCCCGCAAACTGATAACCAGGCTATGATGGGTTCAAATTGTTCAAATTGTGGAAACCGGTTAACCGATATATGTAATATGGCCATAATATAATTGTCCGGTTACCAAGCAAATTTACTTTATTGCCAACAATGGCAACACTCGCTGTCGTCTATCACTTCAACTGGGTCATGTCAATTGACATATGTACAGTTTACATATGTATATATATATATATAAATATATATATATAGTATCACAAATCACATCAATAGAGACAATCATGAATGACGTAGCCCCTCGTTACTCTCAATAGGTGAGTGCACATAATTTGCGCAAATAAACAACTTGAAGTCAAGTATATATTTTGGAGTATCTCATAAAATAAACAAGTGCTTTTCGAATAAACGACAAATTAAATTACTCATCAATGGGCTCTGGCAACCCTCAAGAGCTACGAGCCAAATACTATACACATATACATACATGTACATACATATGTATGTATCAATTTGACATCTGAAATTTGAGATATACAATTTTAAAAAAAAAAAACTAATCGAAACCCATTCAAAATTAAGCATGTGAATTTATTAATAAATATTTCATTCTTAATTTAGTTGAATATAATTTCAATTTGTAAATATGCAAATCGACTGTGAATATAAAATTATATGTTTCACATTTGAAACGATTTTTAAGTAATTTGAAATCGCAATAGTTGTAATAATTTTTAAAAATTTAATATTTATTAAAGTTTGAACTATAATCAGATAATTTATTAAGAATTTCAATTCAAAATTCAATTGTGGTTTTTTATACACTTCAATTTATGAACAATTAAATAAGAATTAAAATAGAATTGTTTGTTTTAACTACACTTAAATTAATGAACAATTAAATTCAGCTATTTGTCATAGTTAATGTACCCAATGGCAGGGTATTCACACCATAACAATAACCATACCGAAAATTAATAAACATCGAGTGGATGGTCATATATTTTGACAACAACAAGAGCAACATTTTTACACTAGGCCATAAACTCGACGATTACTGAAGTACCATAAATATTGTATATTCCTAGGATTGCTTTAGTTGCTCATTTTTTTTTATTGGATTTATCAACAACTGGCAGCTCCACGTATTTAAATGAACTTTAAGTACTCGACTTCAAAAATAAATACGAAATAAATGCATTCTTTGGCTTTGAGGAGGATCTGGATTAAAGGATCTGCTTACATTCAAATTTTTCATTTCGAAAACCCACCGATTGTTCCTATAACAGCTACATATATGATAAAATGGGTCGATGTTTGAAAAGTTGTAACTAGTGGCTTACCAATTTTTTAGAGCGGATTAAATTAGTCATTAAATATTAAACAAAATTAAACAAATCTGTTTATTTTAATATATGTACATAACTTAATTCACATCACATTCATCACAGTTTACTATGAAAATTGCCACAAAATTATATATTATTTTATATATTGTAAATTAAATTTTAATTGAACAAATTTTCTAATAACTCGTTATATATCACTGATAACCTACCAATAGTTCATGTTTGTCATATATTTGTATTTATCATTATATTTATATTTGCAATTGGAGGCGACACCATAAAAATTCCTCAAATATTGTGATTGGCTTATAAATTTCGATTGTTAGAAATTTGCAATTTGCCCCCATCGAAGAGCACTAAATTTATTTGCATACAGATTTGGCTATCGGACAGGATGTTGATTAAATGGGGCATTAGTTGGGTACATTTCAGCAGCACCACAATTTACCCCACAAAGATCTAGATTAGACGTAATAACTGCACAAGACTGATATTGCACGGCAGCGACTGTTTAATACAGTTAACACAATAATAAACTTTCTGTATTTTATTATTATTATTGTTTTTGTATTATTGTTATTATTGTTGCTGCTCGTTACTCGTTGCTTTGCTTGCTTCAGATAAGCTCCTCGGAGGTGCAAACTGATTGCCTCCGAGCCGTATCAGCAAAATGTGTCTCAAACTGCCGGACAACTTGGCCAGCAATCACCTGTACACACACACACACACACACACACACATACATACATATATTGACACATTGGTCAGCATGCGTGGACGTCATGTCAAGAAAGAACCGTTAGCTCTTATCAATTTCAACACCAGCACGCGGCAAGCGGTTGATGGATGGATGGATGCGGAGTGCAGGTGGTGGTGGTTACCCAGAACTGGAAGAGGAAGCAGGCAACGTTCCAACTACGTAGACGATTCTCTAGATAGATCTGACCCACAATCGACATTTGAATTGAGTACACAACAAATATCAAATAATCAACTAGTAGATTTAGTAAAAATATCTTACTAATCATATGGGTTAAGAATTAAGAATTGTTTTGGGCAACCAGTCACATAAAATTGCATTAATCCTAAAATTTACTTTTTTGAAAGTTAAATATTCGAACGGTTTTTGATCCACATTTTCCAAATACACAGAGGAAAAATTGTAAATAAAAACAAAGCATAAAAAAAATAAAGCTGTTAATTTGTATTTGAAAAATAACTAATAGAATTGGTATTTTAACATGTTCTCAGAACATTATTTATAAATAAACAAATTTATTTCTATACAATTAAAACAACTTTTTTCCTGTAATCCCCCCAATTTTCATATTCGACAGCTTCGATCTCTCTTCGAATTGAAATTGAAATTGAACGTTTTTGCAGCTTTTTCTTTATCGAAAAAAATACTTTTCAGTTTTCTTTCATATATTTCCATTGATTGTTCATATTTCGGCTGCATGATAAAGTAAATCTGATCTGGATCCGACATAGGAACTACCTGCAGGAAAATTACGAATATATTCAAAGTTTAAACAACACAGCTCCAAAACTGAGGCTTCAATTCGTTAAGAAGAAGACGGTTAGGAGAACATTGCCATATCGATCCGATAAGTGCTGTAGATAAAAAATTATATATTCTTTACTTTAAATCTCTGCTGCGGATCAAAAATTATATATTCTTTATATTAAATCTCCTTCAATGAGAAAAACAATTAAAGTGTCTACAAGGATTTTTTTTCAAATAGCTTTTATTTTATGCTCATGTAAGTTTCCCCGGGATATTCCTTTAAATAGCTCTCATTTTATTCTGATATAATATAATGGGGATTAACTATATTTAAAATTAAGCAATATTTAAAAAATCGTTGCTAATTCAAATGTGGCTTGCCTTGAATTTATTTGCCTTTGCGGAGGCACATTGAAATACGGTCTCATCAGAAGTGGGCAAATACTTGGCAAAAACTTGGGTAATTGGGTAATGAGAACAAGGTAAGGTAAATGGATGGACAACAACAACAACAACAACAACGAGAACAACAACAACAACAACAACGAGAACAAGGAAAATACATATGATGAACACTTGAATTCAAACAGAGAGCCCCAAGCACTTGTCAACAATTCCCAAGAACAAGGAGTACGTAGAATGTCATGTGAATTGACGCCACTTACAACACTTAATCAACACTTTAGTTGTTGTTGTTGTTGTTGTTGTTGCTGTTTTAGTTGTTTTTGTTGTTGTTGTTGTTGTTGTTGCTGTTCAAATTTGGCATTGATAAAGTTGGCAGACGGTGCCAGACAGCGGCAACACAATAACACACATAACGACGACATTGATTCGAATGCGGGCAGTTTATAATGAAAAATTGATTAACGCTATTTAATATGATATTGACACTAAATAATATTAATGTATATAAATATATATAAATATATATATATATATATATAAAGAATGGTTATATGAACATGCCGAACTTTACATACCCTTTTAGACCCAACCAGACACAAAATTGGTCCTACAGAAATGACTATATCGATTTTAGACTTGTGCTGATCAAGAATATATTTGTATATATATATATACATATATATATATAGCATAATTAAAATAGTCTCTACAAGTGTGTATCAAAATGGTAAATCAGTGAACAGAAATGTAGAAATTAAACAGGCCGAGTGAAGGCAGTAAAACAAACAAACAAATGAGATTAAAATTAATAAAATAATCGATAACTGCACGAGCTGTGCTCCATTGTTGCTTGTTGCTTGTTGGTTGTTGCTTGTTGTTTGTTGTTGTTGTTGGTTTTCACTCCACAAAGCACTTCTCTTGATTTCAATATACAATATTTTTTCTTTGTTTTTTTTTTTTCATTTATTATTTTTTATTTGTGATTGTTGGCCATAGTTAATTGCGTTTTTGATTTAACAACGCCCATCGCTGCGATTCAGTCAGGTACTTGAGCTGGCGTTCCCCGGTGCTCCAAGTCCATGTCCAATAGATTCCTATACTCGTATCTGGAGTGTATCGTTCTTGTTCTTGTTGTTGTTCCGTATGAAATGAAAATGCTCAAATGACATTTAATTGGCATACGTAATGCGCTGCCACTTGTTCCAAGTGGGCGTCAACCATTTCGATGTATGATTTATCAATTGAGCATTTTTGCCACACACACACACACACACACACACACACACACATAAGGGGGCTGGCCATTTGATAAGCCGCCCATGCAGTCGCTTCCCATTGGTCTAAGCAGTTTTAGCCCTATAACAAAAGATAAACCAGCTCATTTCGATTGAAAGTTTCTAAAATCGCTAAGTGAACAAAAATTAAGTGTATTTTGAAAGTAATCCAGATTATCTCTTTGAAGGTTTGCATTTTGTATTTGTAATCGAAAATTGGGCAAACAAAAATCGATTACAATTCACAGTCAAAGAGGACCGAATTTGCACTTGATCTAAATAGACAGTTTAATCATAATCTTAACTAAATTACTTATTTTTAAGATATTGTTGTCTAATTGGGTTTTTTTTTTTTGATAACCCAAATCCGCTTCAGCAAATTTAACGCTTTATTTTATTTTTTACTTATAATTACAAATGTAAAATAGTATAAGTTGTCTGATGTAATAACATTTTCAGATATTAAATTACTTTTTTAATTTTTGTTTGATTTTAAATATTTTAGTTTGCGATTTTATTTTCCTAATTTTACAAAAATTAATTTTGCTTATGTTTTCTTTTAAAAATATGTAAATTTAAAAAGGTTGCTTTAAGATATCTGAGTTATTAAAAATTCCAGATATAAGATTACGTTTTAAATTATAGTTTGATTTTAAATATTTTAGTTTGCGCCTGTATTTTCTTAATTTTACAAATTAATTTTGTTTATGTTTTTTTTTAAAAATATGTTAATTTAAATTAAAGTTTTTATAGTTTTTTATTGCTTTATGTATATAATATTAATAAATTACATAAATAGCTGTTTAGATAATAAGTTCCTCTGTTCCGAAATCGCTGGACATATTTAAGGGTGAAGCGGGCGGGGCGTGGTGGGGGGGTGCCTTACAAAGACGTCTTTTCAATTAGTTGACAATGGATTGAATTCTCGGCTTGACTGTTGTCCGCAAATAAAATGCAATTTTAATGACAAAACTCTCACACGTTGTGGCATGTGGCATGTGGCATGGCTACAAAGTCGCAATTCTAATTAGCCAGCGTGCTGCAATAAAGCGCCGGAAAACATCGCCCTGGGGCGTCGCGTCGAGGTGTGCTGGGAAACTGCGGAATGGTTTCGGTTCGGTTCGGTTCGGTGCGGTGCGGTGCGGTTCGGTTGGGTTGAGTTCACTGTGGTTCGCTTTAGTGTGGGTTTGCTTTGATTTTGGGTGGGTTGAGGTGGGGTGGGGTGGGTAGGGTAGGGTTTTGTCTGCATTGTGTGGGTGGCTTGCAAATCAAATCAAATTAAGTCAAAGTTGATGGCGCATTTTACAGTTGTTGCCATCCCCAGAGTATGGATGGGTAGCCAGTGGGAGGATGTGGCTGCAATGGGGTGTGGGGGGAGTGAAAAATTTAATAACGCCTTTCGATGTTGTTGTTCTTGTTGCCGCCTGCGGTTGTTTGTTGTTCATTTCGCGGCCATCGTCATTATCTGCATGTAATTTCTCATTTTCATAGTCAATTAAGTCAATCACACGCCCTTTTAGCCACCGCAGCGCCGTCGTCGCCTCCGTCGCCTCCGTCGCCGTCGTCGTCGTCAGCGTCGGCGTCGGCGTCGGCGTTGATGTTGATGTTGCCATCGGCTTGAAAGCCACCCTGCAAATTAACACGTCGTCGCCGCAGTTGTTGTTCTTGTTATTGTTGTTATTGTTGTTGTCGTGGGTTGCTGGTTTTGTTGAATTGGTGGGTTGACGGACTGACGGGCCTTTCGTGTGTTGGCGGACTCATGGGCTGGTGGCGAGGGTTCCGTTTCCGTTGCTGTTGCCAGCGTTGCCAGCGTTGCCTTTTGTTTATTTGTAACGCAATGCAGCGGCACCGTTCATTGCTCAATTTTCATCGATGTTGCCAAAATTACGTATTCATAGTTTGGCCGCTGCGGCCGAGCAAATCCACCACCACCAGCACCATTACGAATACCACGAAGCAACCACGAAGAGAACTAACTGGCAGCAAGCGCATCCAACAACAGGCCGTTAGTCCAGGACCAGCTCAATAACTGTAACAATTTCAAGCACTAAAAGGACACGTGGCAGCTGCTTTTAAAATTGAATTTCCTGCATGTAATCTTGTCGAGTCAATTGTTTCTGCGGGGGCAAGCCCGACCCTCTGCCTTAACCCCACCCCACCCCACACACCAATCCTCCACCCTCGATTTGTGTGTGTTGTTCTCGATGTTGTTTTTCGGGTGAATCGGACACGTGCAACTTCTGGGTGTGCACCCTCCCGCTTGCCACATTGCTCACCAGCCACACTTCTTTATTTATGAAGATGCGGCCAATATGTTGACTATTTGTGAACACCTCCCACTCTCCCCCCCCCCCCCCACCCAGCCAGCAGAATAACAGGAGCAACACGAATAAGGCACAAATGGGTGTGCGGTGTTATGTGCTTAGCCATTGGCAATGTGGCCAGGATTAGCTTTTGACTTCGGACACCTAACCACGATTATTTGTCGTGGGGAAGGGGAACAAGAGTTAATTGTTAAAAGCTAACTCAATAAATAAATTCATTCAGATTACAACAAATTAGGGGTAAATACAAATTTATTAACAGCAATCTATTCCAAAAAAAAATTATATTATTCGTAAAACTATTTTATAAAGAACTGTATTTAATAAATAAAAAAAAAACTATAGAAAAAGTATCAAAACTCAAAATGTTGATAACAATTAAGTAAAAGTAAATCAACATAGTCCAAAAATAATATTTAAAAAAGATTGAAATTAATTTAAAATTTAATATAATTTTTTTTATTTAACTTTTATAAAACTGATTATTCATTAATAACTAGTGATTTTAATATTAACTCAAAATTCAAAGCATATTTCCAAAAAAATTTTAAGCAAATTTTTTACTTTACTTCTCTGTTGAAAAATCAGTTGATTATTAAATCTATTTGCCACCACTCCCACAACTTGAGAATTCACACGAACTGATGATTCGCAGTTCATTTGTGCCATAATTAACATGTCAAAATCGAAGGAAAATGGTCGAGGGGAAAACCATTTCCATTCTATTCCAACATACCCCCGAAAACAGGAGCACTTTATGGCCAAAGTTGCGTGTCTGGCAACGTTTGCCATTTAAAAGCCACCAAACATCAATTTAAATATTGCATTACAATGATTTGCATAAAGGGCAGCAGAGTGAGTGAGTGTGTGAATGAGTGTGTGAGTGTGTGAGTGAATGAGTGAGTGAGTGATTGAATGAGTGTGTGAATGGATGACTGAGTCTAAGTCGCTGTCTCACAACTCAAAGCCAACAAGTTCTAATGATACACATACACATATATATATATATATATATATATATATATAAATATATAGAGTGGGAAATGTGATCAACGACCAGGTTACCCTGCACAGATTTGAATACTACACAAAACTACCCTCTCAGCCCTAATGAGATGCGGAGAATAAATATATTTGAATATAACACAAATTAAGCGACTGACTGAACTACACATGTTCTTTAAGTATATATACACAAGTATTTACAGTATGTCCAGAATGTGTTTTTACATTGGGAAAATTTCATATTTTCTTTTGAATCTGATCCAAATTTTTTAGATTTCCCTTCACTATGCTTAGTAATATGCAATTTTCCCCATTCTGGTGGCTAAAATCTCCATAGTCAAAACACTTTCTGGACAGTCTACAAAATTGGATAATTTTAGTTTTTAAAATTTCACAATAAATTTAAATGTATGTGTATTATTTGTTTTAATGTTAAGTAGTTTAGAAATATCCATTTAATAGTAGAAAAATAAGAAAATAATCAAATGTCAATCATAACATTTATTTTTTTGCAAAAGAATTTAGAAAGTATGAATTTTTCCCAATGTAAAAACACATTCTGGACAAACTGTATACATTATTTGAAAGAAAAAATTGTTCATCATTTTACAAATATGCAGAGCAAAAATTGTAAATAAAAATTAAACATAATTATAAAAAATAAAATATTTTAGAAGTTACTACACACATATATATTTATTTATATATTATGTATATATTTATTTATATCTATTTTGGGGAAATTATTCAATTGCTTTTTTCCAGTTTTTTTTTTTTTTTTGTATTCCATACAGAATTATGATGTGGCAAGCCTAAGCATAAGTTTGAATATGCTTCAAGAAGAAAGACAGTTCACAACTTTTATGCAACCATTTTCTTCACATTTTCGTGTCGAGGATATGAAAACCATTAAACCAATATAAATTTGCACTTTCACATGACCTCGCGTCGGCGGTTGGCGGTTGGCGGTTGATGGTTAATATTCCTCCTCAATATTGCTGGCTCAGTCTGTCTGACATGGTCTAAGTGTGCGAGTGTGTATGTGTGTGTGTGTGTGTGTGTGTGTTTGTTGGCTAATTTGAATATGCCGAGAGTCGAGCGTGTGTATGTTTTTAGTGCTTCCCACGATATTGATATGACTTTGTCGTGCCGCTGGGGGTCGCCTCAAATCAAAATTCAAATCAACAAACAATAGAGTGGTGGCAGCCATTAGTGGCAGCAACGCACGTCAACTCAGTCATTATGCGAGGGGAAATTCACACGTGCAACACCTGAACAGTGGCATGATCATTTTTTTTTTTTTTTGTCTTAACATTTTTCCCATTTCGACTGCAGCTCAGATCCTGGATCCTCAGATCAACAGAAAAACCCGTCAATTATTTATCCTTTGATTTTGATTGCATTACAATTTGTAAATATGAAACCAGAAAGCAACAAAACAAACAGCGATTTGTATGCAAACACTGCGAACGAGTCGAGGGTGCAGTCAACGCTTGTCGCACAATAGACAAATCAATCAATAGACATTCTTAACCTCGTCCTTCTCCTCCTCCTCCTCCTCGTCCTGATCGTTCGCGTCACAACGTTTGGGCGCCGCCGCTGAGGAGCATTCAGCAATTAACTTTGAACCCGAACCACACACCAAACGGAAGTCATTAAATTGGCCATTCAAAAAGGGTTGCGGTGAGCGGTGAGCGGTGAGCGGTTCACGGCTGCCACATCGCGACGTGTGCTGCCTAATTGCACCAGAGTGGGAGTCACACACGACCACACCATGGCACACCATGAAATTCGAGTAGACATTTGCGGCTTGGACGAATCAGCTGACAGATGCCCCAAGTTGTTGCAACGTGGCAGCAAGTTGTTGTGGCTCGGTGGCTCAGTGGCCCACAGCTCAGCTCAAAACGAGTCGCATCTTTAACAAGAAGAAGAAGAAGAAGAAGAAAAAACACATACATGTATATAACATATCAACAAATATTTGTATCTTTATTATTTATTTTTTAATTATTTATTTATTTATTGTCAACTAAAGTCAGCCGACACCAAAAATACAAAAATTTAATATTTTAATTAAATTTTATTTAAAATAAAATAAAAATTATAAATAAATTAAAAATTACTAAAACATTTATAAGATTTTGAAGATTTCTAAGATTTCTGGGGGTACATTTGTTACATGAATTTATCCTTATTATTATTTTTTACTGCTGCAATTTGCCCCACTGATTCAAATGAAATTATTTAATTATATTTTTCAGTTTGTATTACTTTATTCTTCTGTATATTTCAGTTTTTCATTTTCATTTATGAGGCTGTTCAAAATTGTTTCAGATAATCACATGCAAACATACTCTATCTTATAACTATATCTTAAACGTACAGAAAACCGTTTTTCACAATTTTCCGATATTTTTTCTAAAAATAAACTTCAGTAAAAATGTTTCCAGTCAGACTTTAACTCTTTTATACAAGTATAGTTATAAATATTTATAAATTATAATAAAGGATTACTCGTGTCCAAGATTCCCTTCTCTAAATAAAAAATATTTATTATATTATATATAAGGATTTCTCTTTTATACAAATATACTTATAAATATTTATGTAGTATAATTAAGAATTACTCGTATCCTAGATTTCATCTTCTGCATCTACAAAATGTATTTTTTTTTTCTAATTTTTGGCATATCAATTCACAACTGAAAATATTAAATAATTTATACGACGACTTTGTGTATAAACTACTAATTGCTTATTAATATATATATTGACTATATACCTTTTCGATGTACCTATATTACAGGTCGGTCCCATATCCTTGCCCGCCTACCTTCACAGAGTTTTAGTTATAATAATAAAAATAAATAATTGAATTGGTATTTCGATGATCACCTTCTGATATCTGGTATATAGTTGAGCATATCTGTAAACGAGTAGCTTTATATGGCCACCATAGCATAAACTATCCAATACAAAAGCTCTTACAAGCAGAATGGGACAAAACACAGGACACAGAACACTGGACAACACTGGACACTGTACAGTGGACAATGGACATGGATGAAGTAACGAGGCACCAAGTGCCGCATAAATCACTGGTGCGAGTCGGACTCGTCGTAGTGAGTGCCTCGGGAAGGAGGAGAGGGGTATGGGGGCGAGGACAATTGACGTCAACAATAACTAACAATGATGTCAACTTGTAATTGAATTGATTGACAATATTTTATATGGAAGTAGAATGGACCAAGTATAGCTGACATTTCCGAGTCAGTCGGCCCCGTTGGGCATTAATGATAAAATTTGTTTAGATTAGCATTAATGGATCCCGTTCGACGCACAATGATGGCCAACAACATGTTTGTTAAGGGGCTCTCTGACCCTGTCCCTTACCCAGAACCTGCCCCCGCCCCTGTCTCTGTCCTCGTATCGCCGACTCTGACGCACACAGGACACGGGCGAGTGGCTGGTTGGTGGCCATAAAAAACGATAAGACGACTATTCAATAAAAATACTTTGAGCGGAAAAACAAACTTGAATGGCGATAAAAAAAAAAGAAAAAAAAAGAAAAGACATACGGAATACGCAAGCATCGATAAGGGTCACAAAATCGGCATACAACTCAAGTCCAGCACCCACTCCGCCCACTCGATTTGAACAGCTTGTTACACAACAAGGACACGAGGACACGAGGACAGGGACAGGGACAATGTGCACCCTTCAGTTGCGCTGCGCTTTTTAGTTAATGAAATCGTTTGCCAAATGAAACGTAAAGCCAAAGGCAGCAAACATCAGCCAAATGGGATAACGGCCAACCAGAAATCAAGTCAATCCTTTTTGTGTATTGGCAATAGTAACGGGAACAGTTTCAGCCAAGCGGAAGCGGAAATGTGTCGCCGTTCAATAAACCAGCGTCAAGATTTTAAAATCAAATTTGAAGTTTTTTTTTTCTTTTTGTGTGATTTAAAAAAATCAGCCACAAAATGAGTTTAAAGCCACTTCAAATTGATATTTGGTACTCGGCCCTGGCCACATTCGATTTGATGTGGCTAACTGTGTGTGCGTTTCCGTTTCCGGTTTCATAACGGTTTCAGATTCGCTTTCGCTTTTATGCTGTGGTCTGCACTCGGCCATTGCGATTAATTTGTTGATTTATTAAATACGGAAGGGTTGCTTAATTCCCTCTCGACAGACAGACAGACAGACAGACAGATGGACAGACAAACAGACAGAGTCTTATTCATGTCCAGGCGAGAGATTTTGGGCTATGCTAAAGTGGATCACAAATGCAAATAAAGAATTGGAATAACTTGAGAAAGAAAGCCAAGTTAACATGTGTTATTATTTATATTTATATGCATATTTTAAATTATATTAAATTTATTTTGCAATATTAATAAATAAATGAAAATAAATAAATGAAATGCAATAAATTTATTAATTGCAGGGCATTCGCTTTGCCTGGCTTCAAATTCCTTTTCAATGTAATTTTATTTTTGATTTTTTTTTATTTTTTTTATTTTATCTACAAACTGCTAACCGGGCGCTGACAACAGCCAATTACTGCAATGTATTCCCAGTCAGGACAGCGCCGTTATCCTTGCTCCAGTCCCAGTCCCAGTCGCAGACCAAGTCCAAGTTCTGGTCGCAGTCGTATCTTTTTGCATTTGCATTCGAATTTGTGTGTTGTGTGTGTTGTGTGTGTGTTGCGATTGTAGTTGTTGTCTGGTTATCAACACACACTTCCGGAACTTAATGGCCTGAATCCTTTTGCTTCTGCTGCTGCTGCTGCTGCCGCCTTGATTTGCCTTTTTGAGTTTCTGTGTTATTGCTGCTGCCAAATTTGTTTGCCGCCGTTATTTGGCCAGGACACTTGTAAAGTGCATTGGCCTGTAATAATTCCATGCCCAATTCAGTTTGCTTGTTTGTTTTCATAAAGAGAGAGAGATGGAGAGAAAGAGAGAGAGAGAGAGAGAGAGAGAGATGGAGAGCGCTAGAGAAAGTCAAAATAAATTATTTATTATATTACGCGTCCCGTTCCGATTTTGTAATGATAACTTATTTTATAATACAAAAGTATTTGAATAACAAGCTACACAGGAGTTCTAGGGAATTCCCAGTCTATTTACAGGGTATTCACCAGTCGATTACTAACTAATACTTGGTGGTGTTTTTCCATTATTTGTCTTCTGGTTGTCTGCTCTCGTAATTATTTTCAATTTTAATTAAAACAAACTACACAGGAGTTTTAGGGAACTCCCAGTCTATTTACAGGGTATTCACCAGTCGATTACCAACTAATACTTGGTGTTTTTTTTTTCATTATTTGTCTTCTGGTTGTCTGCTCTCGTAATTATTTTGAATTATAATTAAAACAAACTACACAGGAATTCTAAGGAACTCCTAGTCTATTTACAGGGTATTCACCAGTCGATTACTAACTAATACTTGGTGGTTTTTTTTTCATTATTTGTCTTCTGGTTGTCTGCTCTCGTAATTATTTTGAATCGTTCTCCTGCTCGTATTTCTTCCAGTTTGTGTAAATCATTTGCGACGCTGACTTTGAATTATGGAAAAATTGGCAAATTTACGAGCATCGCTTCTGGGGAAACAGGAATTGAAATTGGAAATGGAATCGGTATTTTCTTTTTTTTGTTTTTTTTTTTGTTTTGGGATTATCATCTGCTGTGACTGCCATTGTTTGCGATGTTTGCATTGTTTGTCATGTTTATTAAACGCAATTTACACGCTTTGTTTTTAATGCGCTTTTGATGAAGCCATCATGTCACATTACATCAAAAGTAGCAAGCTACGCATCAAGTTGCCCATTCGTGAGGGTGTTAACACACACACACACACACACAGAGAGAGAGAGAGTGTATACAATAACAACACAATAAAACAACACAAATCTCCAGGCAGTCATCTGTATCCCCATTCTCTGATCTCCGACTCCCGTCCCGGCCATTTAGCAGCACGTCTCACTGCCAAAAATCTCATAAACACTTTCCTCCCGGGCTGGGCTGGGCGAACAAATTGAAATCTGGTTAGGCACAAGGGTGTTCTTCGAGGGTGTTGGTTGGGCAAAAGAGGGCGATGTGCCATTTGCGATGTGCGATGTGCGTCGTCCCACTGCCAAAACAAACATTGGGCCAAAAGGCAAAAGCGTTTTGGGCACATTCATGAGTAGCTTGTGGAAAATGAACAACGGCTTTGCTCGGGCAGGAGGCAAGTGGTCTATATAGCCGGAACAGATCAAATCCCAACCCTAAATGATACGACTCCTTTTTACTTTGTACACACATACATACATACATACATATGTATTTATTTATTTATGAGTTTCTTGCATTTAGCCTGATGCGTTGCGTATTAGCTGACACACACACATAGACATGTCTGTGTGTGTGTGTGTGTGTGTCTTGTTGACCATCTACAGATACATGATTTCGTTATCCTCTTAACCTATTTGACCCATTGGCCATTGAGCAATCGACGTATGTAAATTGATTTCGATGTGTTGTGAGTCACAGACTAGTCAGGATTGTTGTGAATTTCCTAAATCCTTAAAAGAATTTAATGATTATGAAGCGAATTTGGGTTCATTAATATTGATATTAACTGACTTTGTATCAATAGCCTTTATTAACTTATTGAAGCTTTGAGTCCCTACATTTTTTACTCATTATCAAATGTTGCAAAAAATCGATGAATAATAAAAAACTTACTTTCTGTCATCTCTCACCGTCTCCCTCTGAAAGGATATGTTTCTTTTTACCAGCTATCTCTCTCTCTCTCTCTCTCTCTCTCTCTCTCTCTCTCTCTCTCTCTCTCTCTACCTCTCTAATATATCCTGATTTAGTCTTATAACTACGAGTAGTTTTAAAGTTGCTCACTAAAAAATGTTTTGGCTTGAATTATATAAATTAGTATAAATTTCAATACCGAAAAAAAGCTTATATACAATAAATAACAGTAAATATGTATTTGAAATAAATATATAAAAATTAAATATTCATTTGTAAATATTATTGATATTGATTAACAATTATTATATTAAACGTATTTATTAAATTACGGATACTATGTATCTTTAAGATCAATGTGAAAATGAAGTGCATTAAAGAGACCCACTTGGGAATGTCCTTAAGGACCTTCTAAACAAACTGAAGTGCATTGAAAACGAACTCGAATCCAAAAATTTATTGGTCATTATCCAGCTATGAATGGGCCAAAACGAAGACGGCTTCTTCACATTTCAATGGGATGAGAAGAATGGCAGTGGAAATGGGCTGGCAAATAAAAGATTCTGACAAACAAGTGGAAGAAGAAGAAGACGAAATTTGAAGCAAGAGTAAAGCCAATTCAGCCACTTGCCACATTGTCACTGCACTGAGAGTTTCTTTTTTTATACTATTATACCAAAAAGGTATAATAGTATATTGGTTTTGTGCAATGTCCGTCATGCTGTCCGTCCGTCTGACACCCTTAGAGATAGAGACTTCAAACTTGGAACGTATACTGGAAAGTACCCTCAAAAGTTAAAGTGTCTTGGGTTTGGTCCTACGTCCACTAGGGAGCTAGAAAATCGATAAATTCGATTTTAGCAAATCGATAAATCCCCATATCTCTTACAATTTAATGGATACAGTCACCAATTTTGGTTGGTAGGTTGTTGGCAAGGTCGATAACCCCATATATCTCACGCAATTTGAAAACTTAAGTCACCAAATTTTAAAGGTATATTTCTAGTAACACTCTTCATAAATGTGTAAACAATATTTTGGACCACGCCCACTCCCGCCCACAAAAAACGATAAATCCCTGTATCTCCCGCAATTTAAGAGCTACAGTTACCAAACTTAGAAGGTATATTACTAAGATCAAACTCCAAACATTTTTGGACCACGCCCACTCCCGCCCACAAAAAACGATAAATCCCTGTATCTCCCGCAATTTAAGAGCTACAGTTACCAAACTTAGAAGTTATATTACTAAGATCGAACTCCAAACATTTTTGGGCCACGCCCACTCCCTCCCCCTAAACCGATAAACGCCCATATCCTCCGCAATTCAAGTATTTCTTAACTGTACACAAATTAAGGTATAATAGTATTTCGCTGTCGGTTACGTCCGACTGCAACGGTCTATCTTGTTTTTTATTTATTTAATGCTGCCTCAGCATCAACAGCAACAACAACAACAACAACAATAGCAACAACAACAACAATAGCCAATGTGTCATGCTTGTTGATTTGTAAGGATGCAACGCAGCCGTTGTCAGTTGTTGTATTGACCGGAAAATCATAAAGCTCTTTGTGCCCGGAGAGGAAGTCAAATGGAAGCGGCCGCGTCATGTTCATCTTCTTGGCCTTTGGTCATTTTTTGGTTTCATCATCGCAGTTGCCACTCATTATTTTCATGTGATTCCGTCTCTCTCCTTGTGCCCAAACCGGAAATGTTGCCCAGTGCATTCAATCTTTGTCGTTTTTGCTCTTCGATTTTCCATTACATAATTATAATCCTTTTTTTTCTCTTCTCTGGTTTTTTTTTTTTATAGTTATTTTTTGACTTGTCGTGTAGTTTGGAGTTTTGAGTTTTTGTCTAAAGTCTCTCAGCATGTTTCCGCCGCAAAAGTTGTTCTTTATTATGGAAAACTGTTTATAAGTTGACAGGCAGTAAACAGGATTTGCTCGGACGCAATCGGAAATGGTAAGACTTCTTTCGACTTCTTTCTTCCATTGGGGTCGCTGATCGGAAAATTAACATTCAACCATATGACAGGAAGTCAACTTTCTCGATTTTCATCATCTCTCTCTCTCTCGCTCTCTCTCTCTCTCTCTCTCACTCTGTATCTATCTCTTTTCTGTATGTGTGTGTGGTCTGGCTTATAAAATTAGAACAAATGCCCCAATTGCGACCATATCATTTAGTGAGTCACACATAATTTATATATATATATATACATAAGAAATATCACTTTGATTTGAATAAAATATTTCTGGCATCAATTATTATCAGGCATCTTATTCATCAGTAAAAATTAAATGAGTTTATTTCAAGTCTGATATGGTTCATGAATGGCCAAAACGGAATCAGCCAAAAAAAAAGTCTCGTTGTTGGTAAGATTGGGAAAAATATATTTTCGATTATTACATTAAACATATACCTTTATATTCATACTAGAGATGTACAAAAAAAAATTTATGAATCTTTAGTGAATTTTTTTAAGTGAAACAAATCGATTCCGCTATGGCATCAATTGGAAATAAGTTTATAAATTGATTTCAAACTTCACAGCTGATTAAAGTAAATCACGACGATGTTCGAAATATATATAACTATAAACAGAGTTCACAGACAGCTAACTTATTAAAGATATATCAATGGGAGTGCTCAAGATTTAGCTTAAGAATGTGGTTGTGCTTAATTCCAACAATACTGGGAAAGGGCATTATAAATTCGATTATGATCGAGTTTAGTCGAGCAAATGACCCATAAATGACAGCGTCCATAAGAAATGACACGCACACAAAATATATAATATTTTGACCGAGCTGCGCTTATGGGCAGTCCTGAGTGACTGTCGGACACGCGGAGCCACCGAGCCACCGAACCACCGAACCACCGCCCGAAAAGCATATGGCATGCGCTTATCCTTTTATGAGTGCACATTAGCCATTATATGATGCCGTTATGATTTACGCCCCACCAACCACTAACCGGAGAGCCCGTTGAACCGACTCAACCCAACCCAACCAAACCACAACCCAAGCCAAGCCAAGCCAAGCCATCCAAGGCTCACCATCGGTGAGCGTCGTCCGGTAAGTGCCACCGTTGTGCAGCTAAGTGGAAACTATAGATAGTATAATTGTAGTTGCAGTGTGAGGTGCATTGTCTCTGTGTCGACTATTTTGTATATTAAAATGTTGGCGCATTGAAATTTATTTGCCGATTTCTTGATTTATGACATCGCATTTCTTTTATTTCACCGGACTCGAATGCGTGGCGAAGCGCTCTCTGCTGTCCGTTGGTCAACAAATGATGCGTCAGCGTTCATTTCATGCCTCGCCATGTAGCACGACGCATTAAAACACACACTTACTTGCCACTACCTCCCCAAAACATGCCCCAAAAAAACAAGCCTCCCCCTCCCCCATCCAACACCCAAGCAAGGGTGATCGCTTAATTGAAAATGTGTCTTTGTGCGGTTTCTTGTTGTCACGGGTCACGGGTAGGGGCACTACCGCTACCTTCAGGCCGGTACGTGTCGTCGCTGGCAATTAACAGATTTACGTTGCCAGATTTGCAACTAAACTCTTTCAGCTTAAATTGCACGATGATAATACAAAGAATTCTGAATTAACACACCAAAGAGTTTAGCCCGACAATTAAAGCAGACAGCTGAATATTTCAGAAATCTGGAAACTAGAATATTTTTCTGGTATTTATAAATAAATAATTTCGAATCATACAAAAGTACAATTCTGAAAATTAGAAAGTAGTTTTCCTTTTTCTTATTATTTTATTTCATAATTATATTTCTAAATTTTGAAATGCTGGAAAAAGTAACCAATGTAAAACTTTGCATAAAAAAAAAATTAGAAACTAGACATTTTTTAATTTTGAAAATAAGAAAAATAAGAAAATTAAATTAAGGTGTTTTAGAAGGATACAACCTTCCGTCTTTAAAGTATACATTCTGTGTTCGATAAAACGCTTTTGGAAAAACTCAATTCTATTTTATGCAATATATTTATTTAGATGTATCTTTATTGGGTATAAAACACTGTATAAAACAGTAAATTTTAGGCTATATTTAATATTTTGGGAATTCAGGCGGAACTTAATTCTTCAACTCGGAACTAAATTTTAAATTAATAGTAAGATTTGAGTATGAGCAAATTGGCAAAAAAAACACGTCCTTCTGTCCGTCTGTATTTTGAAGCCATATCGTTTTCTTTTTTTTGTATTTCGAATTTTTGCTCAAGGACCTTATGACTTCGGAAGTACCAAATAGGATCAATCTATCATAGCAATCGGTTGAAATCGGTCGATTGAGGTTTATTAAGTTCACAGTTAACCGTGAAAAGTGCAAACAAGTTATTAATATTTCGAGCTGCAGGCTACAATTTGAAGTATACCTGAGATATCAATTCTTGCCCGATTTATTATTATTACTAAAAAGATAAGACTATCAATAAGACTACTGATGAATCGCTTGCCAAAAGAGACTGAATTTCCCACAATAGATCGCAGTCGGATGTTTTTTTGTTTTTATTTGTATTTTTTAGATGATGCTCTTATTTATTATTTATATACAATTTATTATTCATTACAGCTGCGATTGCTGGCCAACCAACGCTTCTGCAGCATATTTGTTGCTGCCACCTCTCTCTTTCTGTATCTCCCTCTCCCTCTCTATCCACTGCTCAGTGTGTCTACTGCTCACTCTCTCACTCTCCTTCTATCTCTCTCTCTCTCTGCCACGCTGTAGCTTAAGTTGCCGCTCAGCAACAAACTTGCCGACACTTATTAGCCTCGAGTACATCAATCATCGGCTTGTTTTAATTTTAAAAAATCGCACGCTGTTCAGCTTTATCGTCCTGATCGTCCTGTTTTCGTATAGTATATGGATGGGAGGATGGGTGGTGGCGACATGGTACGTGTGTCCTTCGCCAGAGGGTTGTGCGCAAGTTGTAGCACTTAATTAAATGCCACAGGCCACACGCCCACTGTTGGGCGACGTTGCCGTGAATGGAATCCCGCCCACTGTGCAGCATGCGCGGTATCTCTTTCTGGCACAACCTTCTCTCTCTCTCTCTCTCTCTATCTATCTCTCCTTCTCTGTGTGTGTGTGTGTGTGTATCCTTGGGAAATTTCCAAAAGGCGCAAGGAAATTTTAGTATCACGTTTAAAGACCACCATTTTCTTTTGTTCTATTTTCACTTGAATTCACTTAGTGTTTTGGGCTCATGGTTCTGGTTCTGGATGTGGTTCTGGGTCGGAGTCGGGGTTTGGGGTTGGTATTCGCTTCAAAATTCAACTTAAGCATTTTTCTTGTGGTCTACAGACAGACAGACTGGGGTGGGGTGGGGTGGTGTGGGCGTAACTGGCTTATCTGTCGGCACAAATATGCTTATGTGGCGCACAAGATTGATCTGTTTAATAAGCAACCTTAAATTTTGATTACGAAAAGTGTAAAGCTTTTTTAATCTGCTTTTATATCCTCCATGAAAATATATTTCCAGCGCCTATCTCATTATGAATACAAATTCCGTAAGGCCCTGGATGAAATTTATATCGCTGAAAGCCCTAAAAACCAAACAGGGCTGGTATTTGTTATAAATATGCTTGTACTTTGTGAAATTCAAATTATGCACAAATATGTTATATAACTTGTATAACTCGTGTTTCGCCTTTTCCGTCATTGATTGAGTTGATTGAAATATTTGAGGAATATATAAGCAATTGATTAACAAAATATAAATTTAATTAACTCAAAAATGAAAATTTATCAATAAGTAAAAAAAAAAACGATTTTCGGTAATTGCTGTATACAATAAGGATTTAAATGAAGAACATAAATATATAAACTATAAGGAAAACAATATGTTTTGTTATCGGCAATTGTTTTCTTATTTTATAAATTAACAACGATATTTGTTAATGATCCTAATGATTTGGTTGTGTTCGTCATTTAGTCTAAACCAAAATGCAGCTTTGCAGTTTTATCTCTTAACAGCCGAAAGTAAAATAATATTTAAAAACGTCATCCAAAATCTGTGCACAAAAAAAGAAGCGCACATTTATACATTAAATTCATTATAAATGAGCATGGAATTAAGAAAATCTGTATTTCACATTAATTCAAATTTTTCGCGCCCTGCTGTGTGTGAGTAAAAATTACAGCCTTGCCAACATAGTCGTTAATTCAATAGACAAATTTGAGTTCACATATAAAAGCCAATATAATCATGCGCAATGTGTTCTAGTATTTTTTTAAACTATTTTTCAATTATCGAAATGGCTAAAAGCTGATTTTTCTTTGCCTTTGAAAGAATTTCAAAAATGGCGCACAATTTGCGCTCATATCTAAAGTAGTATGAAAAGCATAAGCTGTTAAGCTGCTGCTCTGGTTTGCTGCTCATTTGCTGCAATGTTATCGATTATTATTTAATAGCAGAGAAACGACAGTGCTGTAAAGTGACTGCATGGCTATGTTGCAATAAAACAGAGGGCGCAAGAATTCGAAAGGACAAAACTGGAAACTTCTTTTCATAGTTATTTGATATAAATTCAATAATATAAAAATGGTGTAAAGCGGAGACGGCAAATTGACCAGTACGCAGAATACACTGGAAAAACCCAACCGAAAACTTTGATACACCGAAAATGCGATGACAATCGCTATCATATCACACATTGGCAATTTAATTTCCCCTTATCATCTTAAGGTGAGTCAGCCGTTTACACTACAGTTGGCGGAAGCGGCGTGTGCCACTGCAAACGCTACAGAGTCTGTTAACTTCTTAACGGCTGTCAGTGCAATCGATACATCGATAACGAATATCGGTACGGTTTTCTGTTATTAATGGAATGCAGACAGTTCGCCGCTATTCGCATTTCTGGGCCAAACGTTCGATTGTGATGCAATTGTTGTTTTTTTTATTGAATGAGCGAAAGTGAAAGTTGCGCTTGGCTCTCTGCAGATACGCAGCTAAACTCAGTTGATATCAATACAAATAAACACTCCTTTGCATGCTGAATGTGGAACCAATCCAAAAGGTCAATCAGCAGCAACAACAACAACGTCAACAAACACGCGATTCACAAGGAGTGTGCGAAGGGGGCAGGGAAAAGAGCGGCCAATGTGCACGCGACTTGAAAGTTGCGCGCGTAACTGGGCCACAGCCAGTCTAACCTCAAAGCGGGCCCAAATTCTTCCACAGCGCACTGAACCATGAGCCGCATGGCGCCCAGTCCAGGTTGGAGCATTCTGCCCTTTCGGATCTCCACCACAACAAAAGTGAGTAACTGACTGATTGAGAATTAATTCATGCTCATCTTCAATCGCTTTCAGGTGGTGCTCGTCTCGCTGACTGCCGGCGTGGCGCTGATGGGCGTCCTTTCGCGTTTTTTGCGGCGCCGGAAGCCGCCGCGTCCACAGCGACGGGTGCGCAAATATACTGGACGACGGACACGGAACAGCATGCGCAGTCCCAATGATCTGGCATCGATAGCCGGCTCCAAGGCATCGGCACGTTCGGGCAGTCCGGTTGGCTCCACCGTCGCCTATTCGGATCGTTTGTCACTCGCCTCGGGCTCCATTGGCGCTGGGGCACAGAATCAGCTGACGACGTCTGGCGTTGGTGTTGGCATTGGCATTGGTGCGGCTGGTGTCGTTACACAGCTGACGGCGCAGCAACTGGGCGTGATGGGCATGGAGGCGCTGGACACGGTGATTAACTTTTGGGAGGATGCACTGGCCGCACATTATTCACCGGGCGGTGTGCCCGCCTCGCTGACAACCGCCGAGGATTCAGAGTTTTGTCGTGAGATCCAGAATTTGCTGGAAATGTCGTATACGCTGCAAGAGCAGAGTGAACTCCTCTTTCTCGATCAGCGCTCGGTGCTGTTTCGCGAGGAACATTCCATAGACGAGGCCGAGGAGGACGGTATGGCCGGCGCGACGGCGGGTGACGATGACGATGATCGACGCTCCCGCAAATCGGGCAGCGTATTAAGTCGCACCGGTTCCGATCCCAATTTCGATTCGGCAGAGAGTTTCGCCTCAGCCCTGGACCAGGTGGCCGATCTGCGCGAATTTGAGTCGTTCATTGAGACAGCGTACGAGGAGTATCCGCTGTTTCAGACGGCGCTCAAGCATCATGACGAGTACACAGTGCCCTGTCGCACAATGCGATCGGAGCTGATGCACTGCAGCAGCGACACCGAATATCTGGCGAAACTGCACTGTGTCCGGCTCGCCTTTCAATTTCTATTCAAGGATCCGGCGGTGGGCCAATGGATCTGCGATGCGGGCAGACAGATACTGACCGATCTGTTGTGCCTGAGCGACAAGGATACCAAAGAGTTCCTTGTCGGCTACGAGGATATGGTAAACTTCCTGCACGAGCCCAGCAACTGGCCCTGCATCCAAATGGAGCTGGAGCAGCGCAACGTCAAGGCAATGACATTCTACGACATTTGTCTCGACTTCATCATACTGGACTCGTTCCGTGATTTGGATGCGCCACCAGCCAGCGTTACGGCTGTCGTCCAGAATCGTTGGCTCTCCAATGGCTTCAAGGAGACGGTAAGCTTACAAATGTGTCATCAATAGTTCGCCAATCCAAAAACCTACGATCTCAAATATCAAATGCCAGGTCAGATCTTGTGAATTGAGCAAAATCTAAAGTGTTTTTATGTTTAGTTAATTTATTGAATTTAATATTATTTATTTATTTATTGATTAATCTTCAATTATTTGCAGGCGCTCACGACGGCTGTGTGGTCGGTGCTGAAGGCCAAGAAGCGTATGCTGAAATATCAGAATGGTTTTATGGCTCACTTCTATGTCATATCGGAGCAGATATCGCCGCTGATGGCCTGGGGCTTCTTCGGACCGAATGAGAATCTGCGGGACATTTGCCATTATTTTCGGGAGCAGCTGCTCGCATTTCTCGCTGACATTTATAGCTTCCAGAAGAGTCGCTTCACCACCATCGAGGACTTTTCGCAGGATGTGCTCAAGCACATGCAGACGCGTGTCAACAACATTGGCGTCAAGTTTAGCCAGTAGCCAGTAGACAAAGAGACAGAGACAGTGACAGTGACAGAGTGAGAGAGAGAGAGCGAAATACAAATAGAGGGAGAGAGAAACAGAGCACAAGGGATATTCATGCTTGAAATGATTATGAATGGATTCTTCAGGCCAAACTTTTGGCTTATGTTTGATGGCAATCAAATTCAGATCACTTCATGCCACACAAACACACACACACACACATGTTGACTAATTTTAAAGCCACTTACACACACACACACATACATACACACACGCACACGCTTATACACATGGACATTGACATTTATGATTAAGATTTAAGTCGCCAAAAACATTTTGTAAAATAAAACTGTTTACTTGACTATCACATAATGCGCCAAACAGCTTCTGCTGCCCTGGAGCAGGTCTTGGAGCTTGGAGTTCTAGAGAGTGGCCGTTAGTCGCTGCCGTCGGCTCGTTGCTGCAACATGTGCATGGGTTGGGGTTTCTGCAATGGATTTGCAGCGCTCTGCGCAGTTACGGATAGCAACCAAGTGTGGCTCGATCTTAAGTGGAATCAGTTGCTTTGCTGCGCTCCACATGCTCAACCAAATTGTCCACATCGATGAGGCGGTGGCATTAACTGGAGAATTTCAAGTATCAACACACATTTATTGTGCACAATGGAGCAGTGGAGTATGCGCATCTCACCTGGCTGGAACATGGTGCTGACCATGTTCGACACGTTCCTGGTCATGTTACTCATACGTGCCTAGCACATGAGTCACTCTGATCACTCAATTTCATGGCCTCGAATGCGGTAAGGAATTGTTGCTCCCTCCGCTCCCCCTCTGCAGTCCCTTAGCGTAAATGTAATTGTAGATAATGCTCGTTGGCGGCCTCCTCTCCGTCTTCCTGTCTGCCATTCAACGTGGTGTGGTGCAATGAGTTTATCGTTGGATGCATGTCCTTCATAGCCATCAACATTGTCTTCTTCCTCATCCACTCCTGTCAAAATTAATTCCATTTGGATCAGCCCAAGCTCCTGCACAAATGCTAGAATCTTTATTGGGTTGAGAGCTACTATGTCATTGTTTATCATGTCATGCATCCCTAGGATGTTACATCTTTTCCTCGCTAAGGCGACACACTCTGCTATGATGTACATTGAGGATTCATCACCTCACCTTCACAGAACCTGCAGAGTCCGCTGCTACAGTGTCCCGTCAGTAGACCGGTGAGTATTCTAAGATTATTTGTACTCATAGCTATTATCTGCTTAAATCACTTCTGATTATAGCCACCCAAAAGACATTTAGCTTGTCGGAGTCCTGGTGCCTCTCCCCAGCTCCGCTGCCTCCTCTGTCTTTCTTCGTTTCTAAGCTACCGCCGTATTGTGTGCAATCCAATGCCACAATATGGTTCAGGTCCTATTAGGGGTCTCTCTCCCCCAATCTTGCTTGCCTGTTGGCCAGTTCGTTCCCTTGATAGGGAAAATAAGGAGCTTTATAATAATCGTAAGTAGTGAGTTTGGGCCGTATTTCTCAGACAGCGACATAGCTTTTCAGACTAGGAGTCTGGTTTGAATATAAAAACAGACAGAACAACAGTTATAGTTATAGCAATCTTCGTAGTTCTGATAATACAATATGCAAGGATATATGTGAATCTCACTAATATTTTGTGCTCAACGCTAGAATTCTTGGATTTAAAATTATCTTCATATTTTGAGCCAAAAATTGTTGATTTTTGTATTTCAAGTTTAAAGAGCCAAGAAGTAGTCGGGCTAGTTCTGATTCAGTTTCAGATCGTCAATCAGGCCAGCTATATGTACATACATATATATGAAAAGAAAAATGCATGTATAAAAACATATAGACACGTTTATTCGAATACAATATATGCTGTTTGGTATAAAAGACAGACAAGTGAGATAAAAATTACATTATAAAAATACAAATTAAAATCAAATCAAATAATAATAATAATTATAATGTTTAATGGTGTTTGTAGACAGTATTATGAGTATGTAACTGAACACTGAACAGCGCCACAATTATTTAACAGTACAAACAAAGAGACTCTCCCGTATGGCTAATTGATTATATATATAGATATATATATAGCAGATTTTGTTTTGATTGCAATAATGCTGGTGATGGGTGGTGTGCGCCTTCTGTAAAATGCCAGCGACTGATTGTTCGGGTCGCTTAAATGCCGCGATACGAGCGATGTGCCAGGAATGCACTAATGAAGTAGAGCACACAGTTGACCAGGCCAAGGATGGCAGCTGCCATATATTGGTCGTGCCTGGTGTCGCGCAGCTTGAGCAGCAGGCAAATGGACGAGGCGAGCAGCAGAATGACCGCAACGCTATGATAGATCAGCTCCTGTGAAATCGAAAATTAAAGTCAACGTTATAGTTACAATCCTAATCATAATCAAGATTCAACTCAAACACATACATAGATTGTCTTGGCGATGAGCCCGCCGGTGCTGAGGGATGTGATGCACGCGAGGAATAAACAAAATGTCCCTATCATAAATGTGGTGCCCATCAGGAAATGGAACAGATCCTGCTGTCCGCGATAGAAGTACGCATTGCTGTTGAAGTTCATCGCCATCAGGGTAACAATAACGATGCCAATGATCTATGAAAGTGATAAGAATGTTTATTATTATTATTATTATTATTTAAGATCCGCCCAATTTGCACTTACCAGCTGGAAGAGCTTAAGAATGCCCGGAAAGGTCTTGACGTAGCCCGTATTGAGCACAATGTAGGAGGTGTTGGTGGTGCTGGTGGTGGTGCGTGTTATGGTCACGGAGTGAGACATCTTGGCGGTGGTTGGTTACGATGGGTTGGTTAAGTCTATAAAAAAATAAAAAAAAAAATATAAAAAATAATCATAAATTAAAATAGCAACGATTTCCTACTTGCGGTCAAACATAAAATTCTCATTACGAATTTCTAACTTTGGCACTAAAAATTACGCATATTCAATTATTTCATCAAGTCATAAAGATTTTTATTTTTATTTTTATTTTTTTATGCGCAGGAAATGCAAAATGCTAGCTAAAAACTTCGGAAAATATGCGTAAATAACTACAATATTTTCAAAGAATCAAAAGAACGAATTCATTTTTTATTGACTTAACAATATATGGTATTCGTTGATTTACGAATGGAATATTAATTTTTAAGTGTGACGCATAATTTCGACGCTCAAAAACACTTTTTGAATTACAATTGAAATTTTGTTGCTCAAGCCGAATAATAGATTTATAATTGCTATAATAAAAGTCTATAATTATTCCAAAAATATACAAATTGTTCCACAACTTGTAAAAAAAAGTGATTTAAAACTTATAGAAAATGAAAGTGAAAAATCCGTTGAAACCAAGTTTAGCATTTCAATTTTTGCAGTGTATTTTCTCTCTAATTTAAAACGATGGACTTTTATTCCGTAGAAAATGTTTTACTGCCCAATAAATTTTTAACTGTGTAAAATTTGTATTTTCCATCGAAATGTTTTCCATGCTTTTATTTCTAATTGTGTGTGTGATCATCATGATATCAGATGATATCAGATTTAATGTCCGACGACTCAGATGTGTATTCATTAATTTTAAAATTTTTAATTTTCCACTTAATTTAAAAAAAAAGACATTTTATTAGTATCAATTTGAACGGTTTAAAGATCAAAGTACTTAAAATCTTCTCTTGAATTTATTTTGCGCATTTTTTTTTAATTTTTAAAAGTTATTGTAAAATTTTAAGTTATTGTTAATCAATTCGTATTTGAAACAAGTTGTAGCTTTGTTGGGCAAATGTTGCATTCAATCCAACGAGTGAATTGCAACAAACAAACAACATTTGTACAAAGTTGTTACACATTTAATGCCCTAGCCGCGCCCATTGCCCATTGCCCACAGACCAGTTGTATTTTTGGCCATATATTTTGTTATTATTTTTCTAAAATTAAACATTTTTCAATGCCGGCCTCGCCAAAGCGCCAAATGTTATTGAAGCAGCAACGACGCAGGAGAAACTAGAAATTCTATTTACTGTCATCGTTCCTCTCTAACATACAACATACATACATCTAACCAAACATGTGCGTGTGTGTGTGTGTGTGTGTAGTTTGTATGTTTTGTCTATAGCTGTACTGTGACGTCATGAGCTTTATGGTCGCAGCCTTTTTGTGTTTTCAGCAAAATACTTTGATGGAAACATGAAAATCTTTTAAATACATACATACATAATGTATGTATGTATGTATCTCTCTGTATATGCACATGCATATTTCTGTCTATATATTCTGAAATGGGGACGCACGTATATACATATGTATATATATATGTATATATATATATATGTATATTTGTGTGTGTGCTTTGGGCAAGTGTTGAGCGAGTGGAAGCAATTGGCGATTTCTTAAAGATCAACATTCTAATGCATGTGCATGTGTGTGTGTGTGTGTGTGTGTGTGGAGCACTTGTGTGCTTGTATTGAAGGATCGTTGGCTCATCTGTCGAATCGAATCGATTCAAATCAAAAATCGATTCGATTGGCTTGTAATAAATACAAAATACATTTGGAATTCAAAAACATTTTCTGAACACACTCAAAATTCAAAACTGAAAAGTCAAAATTGATCTCGCATTTCTTTACACAACTGTATGGCCACAAGGTCTGTTGTTAGTCAGATGCGACGTAGTCAAAACAATGACGCCATCCCATCCGCAACCCATCCCATCCGATTCCATTCCATTCCATTCAATCCGTCTTCTACGATGACGCAATGGCTTACAACAAAGCAGCCAAATACGAGACGCAAAATACAATTTTTTTTTTTTTTTTTTTTGTCTTGTAACTGGCTTGAAATTTCAAGTTTTTATCGTTACACACAAGTACATGTGCTTGTGTGTGTGTGTGTGTGTATGTGCTTTGTAGTAATCAAAACAAACCGAACCACATTTTATGTTGATTAGTGGAGGATTTCCGCTGTTGTTGTTTTTTTTTTTTTTTTATTTTAGCTCTTAGCCAACAATAATAACAATGGGTAGCAACAGGCGCCGGTTTTTTTGAAAATGATATCATGCTATGTATGTATGCTTATGTATAGTATATGGCTTGGACGTGTCTGGAACATACAATCAACATGAAGAGCAGCTCTTTAAACCAAACAAACATCTTTTACAAATTGCAGGCATACGGAAATTAATTTTGGGTGTTTCCCCCCCAAAAAAAAACAGAAAAATAAATAAAATAAATGCCGCAAAACAAAAATTCTGATAACTGTCAATCAGAAGAAAAGAAAAAAAAGAAACAAAATGATAACAGTTTTTAGCCATGTTATTTTTAGCAATTTTTGCACTACATTGTTTTTTTTTTCCTTGTGGTTTTTATTGCTAAATGAGATCATCGCCAATTGTTGTATATTGTTTATGACCTACTCTCAATGAACCCTAGGAAATCCGAGTGTGTGTTTTAGCATACCATTAAAGAGACACGCCCTGGTATTGGTATTCAACACTGTTTTTCAAAATTGAGCTATTGCTAATTTGCACACACTGAGCGACAACAAAACGTGCCGATTTTTAATTTTAAAATATGCTCCCACAAAAAAAACACAACGCATAAATATGGATATGTGCGTAGAAAATAATATGAGAGATCGCTGCTGGGTGGTTGGTGGTTGGTGGCTCTTACGTTTTGTGTACACGAATCGAATTCGCTGACTCTGGTCACTCTTGGATATTGTATTGAAAATTCGGTGCTCCAACTGCGTGTCTTTGCGCGCGTACGTTCAAAACGAAACTGAAACTGCAAAAGTATTTTCATTTTCGTTTACAGCTTTTGCTATTGCCAGCTGGCCGGTTCGAGGGCAGCGACGCGGCGTCAACGCAGACGCCCGCATCGCTCTGAAACACAACAACAACACAACACAAGAAACGAGTAAGCAACCGAAAAGCACAACAACTTGTTGTTGTACTGCGAGCAACTCATTCACACAGTCAGCTAGCCAGCCAGCGAACCGATGACGACCATGACGTCATGATTTCACAAAATAGACAAAAAAACAAGAAACAAAAACAAAACAAACTTCATGCTACGAACACCGCCGAATAGCGATGAGCAGCATAACCAAAAACAATAACAACAACAAACACAACAACAAGAACAAAACACAAAAAAAAAGAGCACCAAAGTCGCGCGCTTTTATAGTTGTTTATTGTTGTTGTTAAGAGTGCAGTTAGCCTTAACACACCCCCGGCACGCACATGCCATTGTAACGGTTAATTACTTTTCGTCGTTCTCCAATGAGTAAGAACTAGAGCAAATTCGCTGCTTCTGATGAACAGCGCTATCAATTGCTCTGAGTCACTAAGATTGCAAAGGTGGGAGAGAGTGAGAGCGAAGGAGAATGAGGTGTCTATGAGTAATGCAAAATAACAAAATATGAGCTTTAATTTATATGTATGTATGTATGTATGTATGTATGTATGTATGTATGTATGTGTGGATGTGGGCAATGTTTGTATTAACTGCACTGCTGCTGGCCGCCTCAAGGAGAACATGAAAACGTGAAAATGAGTGAATCGTCTGTTTACCCGATCATTAAATACCGTTACCGAAAATGAATTGAATCAAAAAACAAAGAATTATTTATGTAAATATAAGAGCAAGCCATACACATTTAAGCTGATAGCTGATAGATGTTTTTATCTATGCGTAACACATCTGATGCTAAAGTCATAATACCTTGCAGACGTAGGGTATACACCTGCTTAAAAATAAATATACACTCACAATTGAATACACGTTTTTTGTTTAGTTTTATCAATGCGATTCAACGTTATCAAGTACGCCGACAAGCACATCTGATTCAGTCATTCATTTTGCCTTGAGGCCAAATTGTTAATATGCAAATTATGAGCTGGTTGCAAGTTGTAAGTATCTTAATTACAAATGCCAATCACATTGTATTCATGTTCAAAAATAGCAACGAAAATGCTTTCGAGCGTTGCCTACTTCACGGATGGAAAGCAGTCTCCCAAAACACACACACACATACATATGTACATATGTATGTATACAGTGGCTCACAAAATGGTTGGACCAGTGCCTAGCACCAATTTTAATTGCCTGCCATAAAGTAATTATGTAATATTTTTCAAAAATTCCAAAGACCCATGGCAGGTACATATATTAACCACAAAAATTAATATATGACCTTAAAAAATTGGGATTTCCCCACCCACTAGGTCGGGTTATGTAAAAAAGTACCTAAATTATAGGTCAAAAAATGTTGGACCAGGTACTTTATGGACACCTGCGTGCCATAAAACCCGGATTTTTTTTACCTAAAATTTAATATTTTCGGTTTTAATAGACCAATCCTCCATAGTCAGTTTAGTTTTTTCCTGCAATTCGGGTGCAACAAGGCAACAAGGACCATGGGCAAACTGACTACCATTGAGCAAAAGAAACTCATCCTGGAACACTTAAAAATCGGATATTCATATCGCCAAATAGCTAAAATGGTCAATCTAAACACCTCAACTGTATTCCACATCATTTGGAGTTTCGTCGACGAAAATTGGACAGAGGACAAGGGCGGAATGGCTCCAAACCCGATTTTCACCGTGCAGGACGAGCCGAGGATCATCAAGATTTCAATGGGAAATCTTAAGCTATCGGCTCAAAAACTGACTCAATGGGTGCAGGATGGAATAAGGAAAAAGTTCAGTATGGGAACTGGGCTCCAAGTTTTGCGCAACCATGACTTTAAGGCCCAAGTACCACAGAAAGAGCAATTTATATAAGCAAAAAATACAGGGTATAGGATGACGTTCGCCAAAATCCACTTGGGCAAGGATTTGGAGTTCTGGAACATAGTCATATTTGAATATGAGTACAAATTCGAAATTTTTTGCCAAGATGGATAGAATTAAGTGTGGCGACACTCCAATACTGAGCTAAATCCCAAACACATAAAGGCAATAGTCAAGCACGGCGGAAGATATATACACACATGTGTGTGGGTGTGGAACGCATTTGAATTGTGATGCTTAGCATCAGATTTTTATATACACATCAGCAACAAAATACGAATTCAACATTTTTTTAATCATCGCATCTTTGAACATAAAAAAGAAATTCGACACGGATCATGATTAAGTAAGAGTTATTCAATTTTGATGATTTTTCGAAACAATAATAATGAATGAAGATATATGGATATATGTATATATGGAGAAGAAAATATTCAAATATAGCTTAGACGAGCTAAACAAATTGAAGAGATACAAGAGTTTTGAATACCAAATATGTATTTATCGATTTTGTTATCAAAACTTATTTAAATGGAATTTGATTTGCAATTAACACTTTTCACTTCTTACTTTAAGCCTAAGGCAATAAAGAACTTTAAAATTGCCAAATAGGAATCAATCAGGAAAATTGTATTCCGCATTGAGAGCGATGCTTTAAGTTTAAAGACCTTAACGAATTTCGAATTTATGAATATGTAAAAAATTTTACAGTTTCGATTCACATTAGTTTATTTTCCATTTATATTTGTGTGTGTGTGTGTGTGTGTGGGGGTGTGCTGGGGCTTATGAACAATGAATTTAGAATGATATTCTTAAAGATGACCACAATACACCTGGTTATCGATTGGAATTTGGCCTTTAAATGAGTGGATGAGTGCGCGTGTGTGTGTTGTGTGTGTGTGTGTGTGTTCTGTTTTACTTAATCCTCAGCAACGGATTGAAAATAAGGCTAATGAACCGTTGAATGTGTATGCTTGAGTGTGTTACTCTCTCTCTTTCTTTTGCTGTGTGTTCATTTCCTTCTTTCTTTCTTTCTGTTTTGTTTTTTGTTTTTGTTTTTTTCTCTTATCGAGCTTTAGTTCAACTAGATATCATCGATAAACATTTAAATGTTAATAAGGAAACATTGAATTTTACTTGGTCAGCAGCAGCAGCTCTTAACCCATGAAGAACAGTAGTAGATAACGGTTTGTAATTGGTTAAACGTTAAATATATCGTTATGTATGTATGCATATATATCTATATATTCCTTTTGCATTTGCATTCCTTTTCCTTTGCTGTCCTCCTCTAATTGGTATCTTTGTATTGTTTATGTATGTTTTTTTTTTTGTTGTTGTTGTTGGTAATTTTGCGTATATTTATTTTGATGTATTTTGTTGTTTTTTCTGCTGCTGCTGGTTTTTTTTTTGTTTTTCGTTTTTTTTTTTTGTTTGCTTCACATCTTAATCGAGTCCATCGTCAACGTAGTCGGACGACTCCTTCTTGGCCTTTGGTTCACTGGTGTTGGTTGGCTTGGCGCCGCCGTCGGCATCGGAGGGGGCACCAGCATCAGCGTCATCTTTGTCAGTGCCAGCAAATGGATCGCCACCGGGGAAGCCACCCGAGGCGGCGCCGGGGAAGAAGTTCTTGATTAGATTGAATATCTTCGGATTCGAGACATATTTGGAAATGTTGTTCGGATTGGCCAGTATGTCCTGCATCGCAGCAGCCACTTCGGGATCCTTCATCATGGACATTAAATCACCCATATCGAAGCCTGCAGGCATGCCACCAGCGCCGCCGCCGGGAAAACCGCCTGCACCAGGGAAACCGCCAGCACCGGGGAAACCGCCAGCACCAGGAAAGCCACCAGCACCGGGAAAGCCGCCAGCACCGGGGAAGCCGCCAGCACCGGGAAATGCGCCGCCAGCAGCAGCACTTTGTTTCTCCTGCTGTTTGCGCGCCTTGCGCTGAGCACGCTGGCGATCCTTGATTTTGCGCTCGGCCTGCTTGCGCTCCAACTTGATGCGATGTTGTTCGATCTTCTTGGCATTGGGTGTGACCTCGCGAAGCCACTCGTCGGCCTCCTCATCAAAATCGAGCTTGCACGCCTGTCGTAAATCCTTCGCAGCCTCCTCGAACTGGCCGAGCAGACGATGGGCACGTCCACGAAACTTGTACGCCGACGCCGAATCACAGTTCAGCTCCAGGGCCTTGTCACAGTCCCGTATGCAGGCATTCGGCTTTTTCAGCTTGAGGAACGCCTGGCCGCGCTTCGCATGGAACAGTGCATTGCCCGGATTCAGTTCAATGGCCTTCGTATAGAAGGTGATGGCCTCATCGAATTTCTGTTCGCTATATGCGCCGGCAGCCTGGGCACGCAAATCGCCAGCCTGATCGATTTCCTCATCGGTGGGTGTCTTTTCCGAATCGCCCATTGGCTGGGCGGGATCCTTGTCGGCTTCAATAACGCCTGCAATTTAGTCGAGCGACAAAACAACAACAAATTGTGAGGTTGGAAGAACACGTGATTTTTTCACCTTTTTGATTTTTTTTTTTTGTTAATTTTTAAATTTACCTTCCATATCCAATTCGACATCGGACTCTGGATCCGAGGTGCTTTCATCTTCATCGCTTTCATCTGAATCAACTGATTCGGCGCTTGGTGCCGGCTTGGCCGTGTTTTCCTTATCGCCGGCATGTCCGCTAAAGGGGCATTTACTACTGCAAAAAAAAAAAGATAAAAAAATTGGTAAAACACACATGCACACACACACTTACCCAGTTTCCGGCATCTTGAAATCACCTTCGGGTACTTTGCCCCCGAACTTCTCGATGAAATCCTTTACAAACTTCAATTGGGGCAAATTCAGCACCGTCGGTGCCGTATCGACAAAATCAATGAAGCTCTTTAGCTTGAGCAGATCTTCGTGTTGCATTGGCGCAGCCATTTTTTCTTTATTTTTTTGCGATCGATTATATATATGTATAAGTATATATAGCAATAGTCTGATTTAAATATGTGAGTGAAATGCGTCTCGCACAAAATGCTGAAACTAGAAAAAAAAATTTTTCTCCAGTTGTCAGTGTGACCGTTTGTTCGAAACAATTTGATGGCAACTTTTGGCTTTGGCTATCGAGTTCCATTTTGAGTATTTTATGTTGTTTCAGCAATTTATCGATAGTTGCACATGCGAGGCGGTTGGTCCGAAAGTGCCCATCCCCATGCGAAATACACAAAGCAAAAGTGAAAAAAGCAAAAAGCGTACCAAAAAAAAAACTAAACTAAAGTATAAATACAAAATACAAATTTTAAATAAAAATTGCACAATAACATTTGGGCACTTGAACAAACCAAAACAGCCACAATAAAAAAGAGAAGGGTGGGAAACCAAGTCAAAGTACATCGAAGACGCTGCGCGTTAAAAATAAACCAATAGAAGCCATACAAAATGGCCACCAGCGAGATTTCCAGCTCCAACGAGCGGCATTATTACGCCAAGTTGGAGGCAATCAAGGATATCAGGGACAAGACACTGGCGCTGGAGAAGCTCAAGGTACGCATCATCAAGGAGGTAAAACTGAGCGATGACGAGGAGAAATGCCTCGACGAATACCGCAAGGAAATGGAGCATCTGCTCGAGGAGAAGATGTCGCACGTGGAGGAGCTGCGCCAGATCCATGCCGACATCAACGACATGGAGAACATCATCAAGCAGACGAAGGAGAATCAGACGCGCTCATTCGACATGGCCAATCGGGTCTACGAGGAATATCTCGCCCTCAAATATCAAATCGATCACATGCGTCGCGACTATCTCGGATTGAGTCCGTTGCGCGATCTGCACGAGGAGGAGGGCAGCCCCATTTCGAAGGATCGCTTCCAGACCAACTTTCTTAAAGTTGCCGCCCAATCGGCCGCAGCGGCGGCAGCAGCAGCGGCCGCCGCAGCAGCAGCAGCTGCCGGCGGCGCTCAGCCCACATCTTTGGCCCGTCCGCATGCTCGTCATCCGCTGATGGCGGAGGCAACGGTCACCGCCCTGCCACCGAATGCAGCCGGTGGCGCTGGCGGCATGGCTGGCACCGGCAGCGGCGGCCAGAACATGCCAAGCGGCGGTGGTGGTGGCGTTGGTGGCGCCGGTGGTGGTGGTCCTGGTCATGCCTTTATGCCGCCGGCACCGCCGGGCGGAGCTGGCAGCGTCGCTGCAGCTGCTGCTGCGGTGGCTGCAGCGCGTCTGGGCAAGGGCGATTTCTCGGCACCGCCGCCGCCACCGCCAAGCACAAATCGCTTGCAGCAATCGCCATCGATTGGGATCGGACACCATCCATCGTTTCGCTCCGATTTCAATGTGAATCTGCGTCAACAGCCGCCGCCGATGAAGTCCTGTTTGTCCTGCCACCAGCAGATCCATCGCAATGCCCCCATTTGTCCCCTTTGCAAGGCAAAGTCGCGTTCCCGCAATCCCAAGAAGCCCAAAAAGAAGAACAACTAAGCGCAACACCCAACAATTCTCTCAGTGTAAATGTTTAAATATGTTTCATTTAAGTCACATTTTTTACCCGCCTCTTATTTTTTGTTTTTTTTTTTACATATTTATTATTCATATTATTATTAACCCAGCGAAAGTATTACATTTTGTCTCACATTATCCATAAGCTTATAAGCTGCAGCTAATTATTATATTAATAATAATAATAATATTGTTCTCATCTTGTCTCTGTCATTTATGCTAGTTTTTCTGTTCTATCAGTTTTAAGTTAATGTTCTACATTTAAGCCAACATAAGTCCATAAATCGTGTGTCAAATTATGTCTAATTACGTTTTTTATATGTACACGTAAGCATTCAAATAGTGATTCAATAATAACAAAATTTTTTCCAACTGTTTGTCTTTCACTCATTAATTAAAAAAAATTGCAGATTTAAAACCTGGAAATTTGGGCGCCAAACGATCACGAATCTTAATTCAAATAAATTCAACGGATGTGGTAACTCCGATCGATGTGTATTCGTTTTGCAGCACTTTAACTGGCATTTTACCACACTGCGTTGGCTAAGCCAGACTTGCTCACCAATTTAACAGCGCGAACCCATGTGGCTCAAATAACACTAAAATAACTTTTTCTTTCGAATTTCACCAGATCATCTGGTTGAGCACAAGTGGCACAGGTGGCACAAAAACGAAACGGATCAAAGCCGCAACATTCTTTGAGCAATTTGAGCTGCATTTTTGGTAAGTTCAAAAACGAAACAAAATTTAAATGCATTAAATGCAGCTGTTAAAAAAGCGTAGATTCTGTTTTCTTTCTTGTCGTGTTTTTGCTGCTGCTTCTGCCGCTGTTGCTTCTGCTGCTGCTGTTGCTGTTCTGCTTGTTGTTGTTGCGGCATGAACAGAATATGTGAAAAGAGAAAGTTTCTGAAATGCGGTCAAAAAAAAAAAAAAAAAACAGCAAAGACAACAACAGCTCAGTAGTTTTACACAAATATTAAACGCAAGTTCGGTTTGCTGAATTAAATTCAAATTGATTAATTTATACTTTTTTGTTGTAACACAGGAACAACAACAACTATAACAACAACAACAAATTCAACTATGGGCAATAAGATGTTGGCCGACGATAAGCACAGGAAACTTGGTCTGCAGCCAACAACAACAACAACAACAACTACTAAGCAGATCGAGCAAAATGTGCTCCCAGCGAAGAAATCATTGTTGATCACATATATTTTGTGGCTGGTTGGTGGCGTGTTTGGATTGCATCATTTGTACTTGCATCGCGATCGACATGCGTTCGTCTGGTGGTGTTCGCTGGGCGGCTATTTTTTTGGCTGCATCAGCGATATTTGGCTAATACCCGGTTATGTGCGCGATGCCAACGAGGATCCGCGTTTTGTCAAACAGTTTGTGCTAAAGTTGCAACTGCATCCAACGCCTCCATATTCGGGCATGCGTCTGATGGGCGAGGTGATGATTGGCTATCTGTTTGGCCAGCTGTGCCTGTCGGCCATACCGCAAACGATAATCGCTGGCATCGATTTCACCTGGCTGCACTGGTGCATTCCGGTCTTTGTGTCGCTGGGCGTGTGGACCGTTGGCAACATTGGACGGGAGTGCGGCGTCTGGTGGCATTGCCTCTGCGGCGCTCTAGTCATCTATCCGGTGCGCTATCTGATTTATGACGAAACGTATACTCTGCTATTGACAGCCGTCGGCTCGGCGCTGATCTTTGATTCCAAGTCCAAGCAATGGCTGCGAACACCGCCACGCAGACGTAGCACAATGGAGCGCAGCGTTAAAATTGGTGGCGCCGTTTGTATTTATTTGAGCCTCTGGGGCTGTGTGATCTTCTTCAATGGCACCATCACGGATGAGTATGGCAGCGAGGTGCCCATACGCGAAGCATTGCAAAATTTCTTAGCCTCCGCCTGGTGGATAGATCTGAAGCAGGCGCTGAGCGACACGATCAGCTATGCCCAGCATAATGGCTGGAGTCAAGTGTGGCGCGAGATACTCGAGAGCATGGATGTCCATGGTGAGCGCAATGCGTACAAGGTGCTGGAAATTAGTGCAACAGCATCGCAGGCTGAGATTACCGCTGCGTATCGCCGGCTCTCCAAGGAGCATCATCCCGACAAGGTCAAGGACGAGACGCAGCGCACCGCTGCCAATCAGCGTTTCATCGAAATCCAGCAGGCCTACAGTGTCCTCAGCAAGATCAAGTCGAATCGCCACCGCAAGAACAGACAGTTCAACGATGACGAACCCATTGTGCTCTAGTTCACTTTATTGACCAATCTCAGTCCTCTTCAAAATATGTTTAAGTTAGCGCATTATTTATTTTTCGTTTTTTTTTTTTTCACCCTCCCATTACATATATTTAAGTATTTAATAAATTATTATAACAAAAATATTCAAATTCATTTCGTTCATTAACAGACTAAGTCATTTGATCGATTTGCGCATATCGATTTAAATCGATTTTCGATTGCAATAAAATTCACAATTTTAAAGATATATATATATATATAAAATATACCTCTTATTATTTATCCACTGTGAGGCAAATTTGATTAAGTAAAAACCAAACTCCAAGATTTTTGCACTTGATTATTGATATTTCATCAAAAAGTCGAAGCGATGTTTTCTTTCTGATAAAAGCGCTTCTCACTTAGAATATTATTATTAAATATTTCTTAAGATGAAAAAAACATCGCTATAGTAAATTTAAGGAAACTGCGCTTAAAATACAATTGCTAGAAATACTTGGAAATTTTCAACTTGGAATTTTCTGAAATTCATATTTAGAATGTTGTGCAAAGATCGTAAATAAAATCGTGAATGAATACTTAAAAAGAAACCCCAAAGATATTTATTATATATATCATTTATGCATTAACTGATATTGTTCCTTTTTTATTTTTTCAGCTAAAAAAAAAACAACCATATAAAATATTTATATTCATTTATTTATTTTCATATTTTTCATAATATAATGAACTACTTAAAGTACTAAGCAAAAAAAAAAAGAAAATGTATGTATTACAATTATTTTTTGTTTTGTTTTTGTATTTTTTTGTTTTTTGTTTGTTTCTCATTTGTTTATATTTATGTAAAACGTTTCATCAAAACGAAAAGTATATGTATACATATATATGTATGTGTGTGTATTAATTTTTTGCAACATTATTTAAATAATTATAATTGCAATCGAAGGGAGGTTGTTTTTAATAATGCTTCCTCAACACAAAAATTAAACATTTTTCAAATTTTTTTTTTTATTTTTTTTTGTTTTTTTTTTTGTTGCCAATATCTTTTTCATGAAAAAGAGAAAATAATTAAATAAAAAAAAACAGGAAACAATAACTCACTTAAATTTAGTTTAAAACATAATACTGAGCAAAAAATGTGTTTATCATTTTGCATGCTATATTTTCTGCTTTTGCATTTATTACATTTGTTTTAATCGCTTGCCCTATATTTTTTTTTTTTTTTTTTGTTTTTGTATTTTATTGGTATTTTAGTACTTCATTTATTTTGTTGTTATTTTCTTTTTCGACGGCTTAATAATAATTAATTGTAATATTAGTTTTCGCGGCCGGTTTTAGTTTAGAAATTTGACTATTTTGTGACTCTGTATATGTGTGTGTGTGTGTGTGTGTATTTGCGCGTGTGTGCATACGTGTATGTGCGTGTGTGTGTGTTTCATTATCACTTTTTGTTGTTTGTTTAATTGTTTCTTGTTGTTTTGTATATATAAGCAGCAACAAAGAAAAAAAAATTGAAAAAAATTTCTTTATATATATATATATATATATACATATATAGATTTAATGCTAGCATTTAAAATAAAATAACAATTTAATAGGCATATTTGACACACATACTGCTACAGCATGTTGTCAGTGTGCGTGATGCATGCGTACTAGTGAGTGTGTGTGCGAGTGTGTGCATGCGTGCATGTGTGCCTGTGTGTCTGTGTGTGTGTCAACATCTAATTGACATTATATAAAGTTAAAGGCGCCCTCTGTCGTCCAGTTGCTAGCACAACCAACAACGACAGTCTGCATTCATCTCGCTGGCACTGTCTCTCTCTCTCTCACAGTCGCTTGCATATATGCACAAAACTAAAGTTATTTTCGCACACACTTGCACTTGCACTTACATTTAACAGGCACACAGCACAGACACACACACACACACAACCATATATATTGTATGTAAATTTATATTTATATGTGCTTGTAAGCATTCTGCGTTAAATGGACTTGGGGAGGGGGAATGTACTAAGTACTACGACAACTACAACGACAAAAGTTCGGACGCATCGCCGATGGACCGACGAAAGAATCTACGCGCCTGCGGCTATGCAACAGCTTTTTTTTTTGCATTTTGTGTGTTTTCTGCTTATCTATTTTTTTTCTGTTTCTTTTTTGTTGTTTTGCTCTTACATATGTATGTGTGTGTGTTGTGTATGTGTGTGCTCGGCTTGGTGTGGGCGTGTAGGTTAACAGAGCTGTTAACTGCTAACTGGCAACCGATAACAGTTAGCGGTTAACAGCGCGCAGCTGCTGCAGCCGCAACGACGCGTCGTCGTCGGCAAAAATAAACAAAATGAACGTACAACAATTAACAAAATACGATTATTACAGCCGCGTGACTACAATATCTTCTTCGAGATCGTCCAACTCATCATCGGTCTCCTCGACGGCGTCGCCAAACGCGTTTGCCTGGGCAGCGGCTGCAGCAGCAGCCGCAGCGGCAGCTGCCTCCTTCTCCTTCTCGGCGGCCTCGAGTTTCTCCTGCTTCTTCAACTTGCGTTGCTGCAAAAAGCAAATACGAAAAAAAAATAACCGTTAGTTTTTAAGTTGTTAATCAATTAGAAATTTGACCAACAAGAAGAGGAAGACACATAGCAACAAAAAAAATTACTGTTGCTTTAATAATTTAATCAAATTTTGGTTAATTGGATAAAATTGGATTCGTCGCAACTTTCTTAGATTTTTAAATGTTAAAATTGCTAAAATTGAAAGGACTTAAAAACAGTTACTTCTTCTAATCTAAACTGGGAATCGAATATGAAAAATGATTCAGCAAAAGAGAAGTAATTAAAAAACTAATTTAATTTAATTGACAAAAATAAAAATGAATTTTAAGGCAAGAGTTAATTTCTAAAATATAATTGAATTTATTTCCAATTTTTGGGCAATTTTTTGGAGATCTTAAGTAAAGTTTTAATTTCCTGCTAAATTATACTTCAGCTGGAAGGGTTGTAGTTTAGCTTACCTTCTTCCTATAGAGAATCTCGACGACGACGTAACCAATGCAACCCATCGTCAGCACCGCCAACAGAATGTAGAGCTTATTCTCGGTGCAGAGCGTCGTGGCATAGGCATAGGCGATGACGAAGCCAGCGGACTCCCAGAGACGATAGTTGGAGAAGGCGGCCTCCTTGTTGCGTCGGAAGAGCAGGCCGTAGAGGCCGTTGATCTGTGTCTGCCACACGGCATCCCCAACGCCCCACAATCCGGACATGGCGTAAAAGATCAGCGGATTGTCGGGATTGGGTCGCCAGAAGAGCATCACAGAGATGAGCGTGAAATGGACGACAGCGCCCAGTATAATGATCGGCAGGCGTCCAATGTACTTCATTACCGAGCCAAACAGTATGGAGCAGAGAGCGTTCACCACACCAAAGCAGATCATGACGAAGCCAATCTGATGGACGCCCAACGCGCAGGCGACATACGCCTGGGTGAAGTCAGCGCCAATGAATGCCTGCTCCATGCCAATGAATACGGTGATTGGTATTAGCAGCTGCAGATTGGGTTTCTTCATTTGGCGGAATGTCGCCGATAGCAATTGCAATCCGGATAGCTCCGCCGCCGAATTGGAGCCCTTGCGTTTCTCACCGTAACGCTTGAGCGGATCGAGAAAGAAGGCAATGATGCAAACGGCCGCCACAATGCACATCAGATAGATCATTGAGATCTCAAAGATTTCATCCTCTGGCGGACGCTCCAAATTGCCATGACCGCCGGTGCCGGAGGTGCAGAATTTGGCGCCACATAGCAGCAAATCCGCGTCAGTGATTGTGGCATTGGGACTGCTGGCGCTGCCATGTGCGCCGCTCGACAGAACTATTTAAAAGGAAGAATGGACAATTAGAATACGGGGAATACGGGGGGGGGGGGGGAGAGAGAGAGGGGCATATGGCAAATTTGGCAAATGGTACATACCCAGACTGGAGATGAGATTGCCCCAGAGCTCGGCGGATTGCCAGGCGAGGAAGAAGAAGCCAAAGAATCGGACAATAATGGCATCGACAGCCTGTTCAGTTATCTTAGCATATACCTGCCCGACCTGTGTCAGATATGTGGCCTTGGATGCCCACATGGGCGCCGCGCCCATACCCACAAGAATGCCAGCCGGCACCAGGGTGTAGAAGCGCGGGAACAGCTGGAAGGCAATGTACGGCGCATAGCAGAGCATGCTGCAAACGAGCGTCCATTTAACCGTCAGCTTCCGTATGATCAGCGTGGGCAGGAAGATGCAAGAGACAACCAGCGCCGCATAAATGGCACTTAGCGATACGGTGCCGAGGCCATCCTTTGCATTGATCGACGATTGCAGATTGGCCGTGCCCTAAATACCCAAAAAAAAAAACCAAAAAAAAAAACAAGATAATAAATATTGATATTAGCTTTATTATAATTCAATCAAATCGGGAGTCAATCCGGGAACTCACCTGAAATGCAGTAAACTGCACCATGAACGCTATCGAGATGATTGAGATATTCTTTAAGATGCGCCATTTCTCACCGGGATTCAGCACAACTTTCTCTCGCAGCGAGGCCGTGTCGGGCTCAAAACCAGCTTTTGGCTAAAAATACAAGCAAAAAACAAAAAAAAATAAAAACAAAAACCAAAAAAATTAAAAAATAAAAATATAAAAATAATGCAAAATACAGCGAAAATTAATTGGCAGGCGCTGGCGGTAAATTAAATTAAGCAATGTACTCTTTAAAGCGATACTCTATACACAAAAAATATAGTATATATATATCTATAAACCAATCAACTGATCGATCTGATGTGATTTTTTTTTCTTTTCCCAATTTCATAAAAACTTTTGCATTTCTAGTTGTTTTCTATTCTGTTTCCAACTTAAGAACATTATCTAAAATATTGTTGATTTTAAATTGATACAATCTCAAAAACTCATGACAATAATAAATAATTATTATTTACAATATGGCAAAAAAAAAAAAAAAAATAAAAACTCATTTGTGGATTAGATATTTATTAATTAAGCCCATCGATGGTAATCGGATTCTAATACAGTCTAAAGATAAGATTGCCAATTTTTTTTTTTATTTATTTTTTTTTTTTTGCATTTCAAGAAAATCACAAAATTCTTTATACAATTCCAAGTGACTTGTGCAATAATCGTTAATATATTATTTTTAATATTATTATTTTAAAATAAGAGCGTGAAATTTGCTGAAATTTATTCTCAGTTTTGCTGCGCGTGCTGCAAATGCGATTCAAAGATAATCAGCTTTAAAAAAAGAAGGGTATTTGGGATGCGGCTTGCTGCATTTCATTTGGCTAGCCATCGATGTCTTTGGCTCACACACACACACACACACAGTTTTAATTGATTATTTATGTGTTTTGGTTGGCTTTAAAGCTTTTAGTTTCTCAAAATTAAAAGCGGGGCCTGCAAGCGTTTTCTGTACGCGTTTTTTGTGTGCGTTTTTTGTGCGCGTTTTTTGTGCGCGTTTTTTGTGTGCGTTTTCTGTGCGCGTTTTCTGTGCGCGTTTTTTGTGCGCGTTTTTTGTGTGCGTTTTACATTGCGCATGCGCAGCGCGGCCTTTAAATGGTCATAAAAAATGCGCAAGGCACCTGCTGAAAGCTAACTGGGCACCTTCGTAGAACTGGCCAAAAAACTAAAAAATCAACAACAAAAAAAATTTTGTTTTTTTTTTGTGTTTTTTTTTTTTTGTATTTTGCATGCGGTGCCGCATCGCTCAGAAGGTTGCCCGCACCTGTGGAGCAGGTGGGTTGCAAAACGACGCGGGTGGTGGTGGTGGTGGCGGTGGTGGAGACTCTACTCAATTTTGTGCGCTAACGCATTTTACGTAAAGTTTGCGTTGTTGTTGTTGTCGTTGTTGTTGTTTGTGTGTTGATGGGAGGTACGAAACTGTAATTGACGTTTAACGGGGCACACAATACGATCGAGCTTCAGGTCCACGTTCCCTGGCCAATTAGGTGGGCAGCAGCAACAACAACAACCACAACAACAACAACAATAGCAACAACAACAACAACATGAGCACGCGGCAAGCGTTATGCAAGCTTGAATCGATTATAGTTTTTTTATTATTGTTGTTTTTTTTTTATTTGTTACAACAATTTCGTATGTAAGTAGTTTAAATATTATCTCATAATAGCCTAGAGTTCACAGCCAGCTCAGAGGGACGAGGGACGAGGCATTGAAGTGTCGATCTCGTTTTGTTTGTATGCAAATGTCAGTGTAGAAAAATAAATAAATAAATAAATAATAAAAAAACACAACAATTGAAATGCTTAACAAGTGCCAAAAGCACCAACACAAAAATGAAATAAAGCAGCAGAAGAAGATCTTTGCACATTAAAAAATTGCATGAGAAATGTGTCTACAAATGTTAAACTTAACTCTTGCTCTTAGCGGTAATATTATTATACTATTATACCAAAAAGGTATAATAGTATATTAGTTTTGCGCAATGTCCGTCATGCTGTCTGTCCGTCTGTATGAACGCGCGTTCCTCCGATACCCTTAGAGATAGAGACTTGAAACTTGGAACGTATACTGGAAAGTACCCTCAAAAGTTAAAGTGTCTTAGGTTTGGACCTACGTCCACTAGGGAGCTAGAAAATCGATAAATTCGATTTTAGCAAATCGATAAATCCCCATATCTCTTACAATTTAATGGATGCAGTCACCAATTTTGGTTGGTAGGTTGTTCGCGAGGTCCTTGAAAGATTGGCATGTGCCACGCCCACCTCCGACGCCCCCTTCACCCCTGCCCCTAAAATTTTCAAATGGTCGTATCTTCCGCAGTTTTTGAGTAGGGAACGTCAAATTTGGTAGGTATATTACTGGTAGTCGCCTTTAAGAACCGATAACAAATTTGTGGTGCCACGCCCACTCCCGCCCATATCCCCCGCAATTCAAGTATTTCTTAACTGTACACAAATTAAGGTATAATAGTATTTCGCTGTCGGTTACGTCCGACTGCAACGTTCTATCTTGTTTTTTTTATTGTTTTCTGTGTTGCTGGTCAACAACAATAAAAAAACTGCATTCGCTAAACGAAACAGAAATCAAGTTTTGGGCGACCACTGAATAATTACATATGCAAAAAACAACAGTTATTTGTTGGCCACGTCAATTGGCATTTGGCTAAAAAAAACAACAACAACAAATAACTCATACGCCGCAGGTGCCACAAAGGTTTGATGGACAGCGTTGCAGAAGTAATTTCGACAACGAAACATATTCAACAAAAAATATATATTTAATATTTTCCAAAACTGAGGGAGTTTTATTTAGTATCGCACAGTTATATAACCCTATATAGCCCTATATAAAGTCATATTAAATTGTTCTATTTCAGTATTTTGGTTCTCAAAAAAAAAGTATACAAAAAAGATTAAAAAATTAAAAAAAAAAAACAAAATTAACCAATTTCAAAACAGAGATCGAAAAATTATAAAGTTCTTTTTATCAATTAAATAGATAAATTAGAAAGGATGAGATTTATTTTTGTATATAATATAAATAAATATATATATATATATATATATATATATATATGTGTGTAAGGGAATCTGAGCAAAATACTCTCAAAAAGCAGATTCTTTTCTTGCTCTGATTCTTGGCAAACGCCAAATACCAATTGTAATTACAGTATTTCAAATCTCATGCAATAGTAATTATAATAATCATAATAATAATAATAATCATAATCATAATCATAATCATCATGTGGCAAGTGCGAAGCATGCATAAAATACCATAAAATATGACAAGGAGAGGCAACAAAAAAAAAAAAAATAAAATAAAACACACACAAAAAACAACACACAAATAACAGGCTGCAAACCAGTTACATGAGGCACCTCAAGGGGTATGTGTAGATGTGGCAAGGCTAGGGAAATAGAGTGGTGAGTGGTGGGGTGTGTGTGTGTGTGTGTGTGTGTGTGTGCGCACGAGATTTGCGTTGTTTTATTTTTAAACTCGGCACGTTTCGTGTTTGCTTTTTGGTTTTCAGTCTCTTCGTCTGCCCCTCTGTCTGTCTGTCTGTCTGTCTGTCCGTCATGTGTGTGTGTGTGTGTGTGTGTGTGTTTGTCTGTCTGTCGCTATGTTTCTCGCCATATTTATTGTATTTATTATTTTTCTTTTTGAATTTACATAAATTTGTGTTTGTTATTGAGTGTTTTTTTTTTGGTCATTTGTTGCCGTTCTCTGGTTTCTTAACTCCAAAGCGGCTCGCATTGTTGTTGTTGTTGTTGTAGGATCAACAAAAAAACCATAAAAAAACTGGTTTAACCATTGAGAACTCTCTGTGCAGTGTAATTGGAACTGGCCAAGAGTTGAGCCCAGTTTGGTGGATGCTGGATGCCGGGTGGTGTTTCTTTGGCTTTACAAGACTCATTATAAATTGCCAATATTTATTAATGTGAAACCTTGCCACAATCCAGCGATGTGTCGTGTATATGTATGTGTGTGTGTTTGTGTGTGTGTGTGTGTGTGTGAAATTTGTTGTAATATGCAGAAACCCAATTCAAGTCCACCAACTGTGGATCAGTTTCAATTAGGACAGGCTCATATATTTACCTGCGGCAAATATCTGTCTGTCTGTTTGTAAATATGTGAGTGTGTGTGTGTGTGTGTATCTTGTTATCGCGCATTCGTATTTGGCTCTTAAGCGCTTTCTGCTGTCACATTTCTTTTTGGCCCGGCTGGCTTCGAACGTTGTTTCTGTTTCTTGAGGTGAAATTTATTTGTATCTGTTTTTTAGGAGTGCCCAATTCACTTGTTTCCTTCTCTCTCTCTCTCTCTCTCTCTCTCTCTCTCTGTCTCTCTCTCTGTCTCGCTCTTCATTAGCGTACGACCTTATCATTCATAATCACCATAATATCTATATATATATATCACATATGCATTTAATTAATATACACAAGTCAGCTGCTTTTCAAATACTTCCTTATTTTATTGGTTTTTTTTTTACTTATTTTTTTTTTAATATTGTGACGTGTTTATTTAAACAATAAATAAAAAATGATTTCTGGCCGAAGGCAAACATAGTCATTAAGAATATATCGCCCTGTCTCCAAGTTATAGTTATAGTTGGATAAATTCCATAATCGAATATTGCAGATATTCTAACTTGGAATTTTGATTGGCCTTACATTTTGGCCAAAATGCTGTTCTATGTGAACCAGTCTTCCAGCTGAGGAATTTTCAGAAAAACTTGATTTCAACACGAGTGCATTTCAAATAAATAAATATGGATAAGCTTCAGTCATCATAAATTTTGTATGAAAACTTGTTTCCACCAATGCACACAATAATAATAATAATAATAACTATGCAATTGATACGGCTACATATGTATTTGTATGTATGTATGTATGTGTGTATGTGTGTATGTATGTGTGTATGTATGTGTTGACTGAAAACAATAGGTCAAGCAATGCATTTGATTTGGGTCAGTTAACTTCCAATTATTATAAATAACCTGAAAGGCCATTGAGATTTCTTCATTTCAAAGTAAATACTGATTATCTCTTCTTCTTCTTTTATTATTATTATTATTATTATTATTATTCCCTGGTTTTCTAAAGTGTTTTTTTTATACCCTTAACCCAATAAAAATGGGTAAAAAGGGTATAATGGTTTTGTGCAAATGTATGCAACAGGCAGAAGGAAGCATTTCCGACCCCATAAAGTGAATATAAATTCTTGATCAGGATCAACATCAGAGTCGATATAGCCCTGTCCGTCCGTCTGTTCGTCCGTCTGTCCGTCTCTCAGATCTCAGAGACTATAAGAGCCAGAGACTTCAATTTGGAATAAAAGCTCTCGTGTAACAGATCACGCGCAGATCAACTTTGCTTTATTTGATCGATAACTGCCTCAGTTTCTCAATTATCGATACATTTCGATTTCCGATAGCAATAAATACCACAATTTAAGAGGCAGAGGCTTCTAATTTATACTTAAAATGCTTATACATATTATTGATCAATTGCCAAAAATTTAAATATATTGCTTTTCTATGCTCAGCTCCTGATGCTGATCAAGATTGTATATACAATCTTAATATATGTCTACTGCATTTTACTTAATATATATATATTTATATTTATATATTCCTTTGTCTATATACATATATGAATAGTGTAGGACTCACCTTGACTGGCTCATCGTTCTCAAAGCCACCGTTTGTAAAACCAGTCATTTTCCTGGCCTTTTTTCCAGTGCTTTTTTCCTTATCTTTTGTTTTGTTTGTTGTTGTTATTGTTCAGTTGCTTAGTTTTCCAATTTCTTGTCCGACAGAATTGGGTAAAGTTGCCGCTTTTAATCAATTAGTCTAGTTAAATGTTTGCTGTAATGAGAAATAGAAGAGAAGACAAAATGTTGTTAAATCGAATCCATTAGATGACTACAACAAAAAAAAAAACAATGTGGCACACAGAAAGCCACAACAAAATGGGGCAAAAACAGAAAAGAAAATAATATAAAAATAAAATCACGTGTTTTTGCAAAATTAAATTTGTGTGAGTGTTTGTTCAAAATAAAAACATTCATCATCGAGATGGCCAATAATAATAATAAAAGCACGGGCTGCAACTAGAGAGACACACACTTACATACATATATATATATATATATATATATTTATATATATGCAGTGACGCATGGCATGTGTAATCCTATAAGCACAACAATGACAATAACAATAATAATAATATTATTAAGCATTATTATAACCAAAAACAACAACAACAACACTAAACAGAATTTTGTTAATGAAATTGTTGGGAAATTTCAGAGAATGTTTCAGAAAATGTTTTAATTTAATTCGAATTTGCTGCTGAGTGTGGACAGACAGACAGACTGTCAACTGTGACGATAGATTGTCCCCACCCCGCCCCCCCTTCAATCAATATGTGTATTATTTTTGTGGCACATTCAATTTGATTTCATCAACAAATCAGAGACTGTGAAAATATCAAAAAAATTGCGACTTGTTTTATATATTAAGTAAAATGAAATAATAATAATATTAATAAATTGAATTAAATGAAATAATTTGGCAATTATTATTATTATTATTATTATTAAATTGTAGACATCTGAAGAAAATGCAATCGAAGTTGCTGTTTTTTTAAACAACAAAAATTGTTTTGGCAATTTGTGTATTTGATGTATGAAAATGTTATTCAAGCGTTCATCATGAAGGTCACAAACATCACTTTGATGATAGTGTTTTTTTTTTTTGTAACCATGGAGGGGGTCATGGAGTAATTAAATTCAATTAACATCACACGTGATGTTGCATTCAACATTTGTCCATTGTCCGAATGGAGTTCTACGAAGCAACTTAAAAGTGATTATTATTATTATGAATTGTTTTTGTTAGAAACATAAAATAAAAATATTATGTTTGTATTTGAATGTTCCCATCATTTGTTTAAAATGAAGCCATTGTTGTTGTTGTTGTTGTTGTTGTAGTAATGTCGTAATTAGCTACTGGTCGCAACAGTTCAAGTTAATGTTTCCTGATTGTTGTTGTTCGTGTTTTGTGGCTATCTGTAAAGGTAGATAGGGCAGATGGACAGGTACTGGTATTGGTACTGGTACAGGTAGAACAGGTACAACATCAATTAATTACATATTAGTACTTTACATCTACAATTATTCACAACTTCAATGAAGCGATAAAAAACGAGCTAGCGCTAAATTAGGCAACCAAACTCAAGAAACAAAAGACAAAAGACAAACGACAAACGACAAATTGCCATAGATATGATTCTTGCAACAAAATAAAAAAAACAACAACAACAAATTACATCATAAAAAATTCAAAAGAAGAGGAAGAGGAAGAGCAGCGTTTTTTTATAATTATTTTTTGTTTATGAACTTGAATTGAAAATTTGATGCGGGTGCAATAAATATAAAAATAAATTTTTATTTATGCAGGTTTATTCAAAAATTTTATTCTTGAGAGAAAGAGAGCGAGAGAAAGAGAGAGAAAGAGAGAGAGAGAGAGAGAAGGATATAGTGAGAGTGAGGAAATTTTTAGCACTCTTGCAACATGTGACTTTGGCATGCTCAAATGTTAAGCTTAGTTCGCACATGCCACATATCGGGCTGAATAACACACTCACATACACACACACATATATATTTAAATATATATATATATATATATATATTATTTACGAGTCTATGTAATATTTGTGAACTGAACTTAATTTGGTTTTTGAATGCGGTTAATTCAACTCCGATTCTGAAAATGTCAACTTAGCTGTGTCTGTAATGATGGTTACAGAGAAATGCAGACCGTGATCCCTTGGCCAAGTTGCTGTTAGCTAGCTGTGAAATACGTATATAACTGTTATAAGATTATTAGACTGAGTTGTGATGTGCCTTAAACGGAACAGGGGGAGGGGGGTTGCACACAAGTTGGTTACAAGGTTGCAAGCGAGCGAGCGAGCGAGTGAGCAGGCAAGGGGCAAGTTAAGGAAAACCAACAATTTGAAGTAAGCGGCGGATATGAATTTGAAGTTGAAGCTGAAGCTGAAGCTGAAGCTGAGGCACTGCCTCAGTTTGGGTTTATTTATTTATTTATTTTTATTTTTTTTTTTTTGTGTTTTTGCTCATTGTAAATAGCGTGCGAAAATACAGCATATAATAATAAAAATGTACATGGGCTATTTATAAAATACAACATGCCACAACTAGAAGAAGAACTTGCAACAACAACAACAACAACAACAACAACAATAACAACAGATCACAATAATAACAATTGGGATGATTATAATGTTGCTGACGTCAGTCGTGTCAATCGTGATGGGGCAACAATCAGCAATTGTTGTGTTTGCCACCACCACGCACCACAAACTATACCTCAAATTATATATATATATATATATATATATATATCTATACTTAGTTATATTTTTTTTATTTCTGATATTTGTAATTGTGGCTCTGCATTTTCCGGTAACTTGGCTTGAACGGATCGTTTTGCAGTTCGCTGAAAATTAATCATACACTGAACTACACAATGTGATAAACAGTTAATTTGTATTTCAATAGCAACCAGTCATCGATATATCTATCTAATATATGTACATATATATATATGTATTTTTTTTTTTTTATATGTATCGCTTGGAATATAACAATTCAATTGAGCCGCTGCCAGAAATGGTACAATTATGGCCCATTTTCTTCATTTGTGCATGATTTTTTTTTAATTTTTTATTTTTTTTTTATATTTTTTTTATATTTTGTTTAATAGCTGCTGCGTGTGGGCGTCGTTTTTTTGCTACTGTCTGCCTATTATTATTATTTTTACTATTATTCTCTTCAATTGTTTTTTTTTGTTGTTTTTTTTTTCTGTTTTGTTCTGTTTTGGACTGACACGCGCCCGTCACATACAACAACAACAATAACGGGGCATTATTATTAATTATGAAATATATATAAAAAAAAAATTATTATTCTAAGCACACGACACACATTTACAATTTCAAATTGTTGAGCTGCTCTGCCGAGATTGCTACACTTTTGGTTGATATTTTGTGGTTTCAATCGTTGACTTTTGCATAAAATTAGCCACTTTACAATTTGTCTTTTGGCCATTTACAAATCACAGAAAACCACAGAAAGATACAAAAAAAAAAAACAAAAAAAAAAAACCAAATACGAAAATATGCAAAGAGACGGAAAAATATATATATATACGATTAATCTGCATTATACGTGTGCACACACACAATATAGACATAGATTGAGCCTTAAGTGGCCATGTTTTGGCATGTGCCACAAACTCGTGTACAACAAAATACAAAATACAAAATACAAAAAAAAAAAAAACGAACTACGAAAAAAACAAAATAATAATACAAAATACCAAAAGCAAAAGTTTTTTTTAGTTTCGTTGACTGCCAAAACGAGGCTGCCGCTGCCCTTTTCAACAATAACTGGGCACTTGGTGAACGGACGAGCTTTAGCCGGCCTTTCAAAAAAAAAAAAAAAAAAAACAATAAAAAAAAAATCCAAAATAAATAAAAATACAACAAAAAAAAAATAACAAGCTCTAAAAAATCCCCTCATTGAGATAATGAACTGAAGCACGTTTAACGCCGTTTATGTTAAACAAGTTAAACACTGACACCCAAAATGCTCTTTCTTTGCTCCGATATTGGTAACAACATTTTTGAAAAGCCTAATTTCCAAACGGAAAATTCGAATGCAATGAAAGCTAATTAAGGCAGTGAACAAATGTTGGAAAATTAATTTACATTTTTTTTTCTTAAATACCAAAACATAAATTTGTAAACTCTCAGCAAACGAATTAATTTTCTTGTCCTGATTTGTTGCACATAATTTTGTGGACTTGGTTTAGTTTTAAGAGTAACCAAGTTTCGTTGCAACAATGTGTGTCCGTTGCCTTTTTGTGTGGCACTGTGTGTTTGCCATGCATTCAAGTTTGGTTAAGTTTCTTCTTTGGCTCTTTTGCATAGTTTTGCTCTGTTTATTTATTTTTTATAGTTTATTTTTTATTTTTTTAAATTTCAGTTTTTAGTTTTGTTTGTTTATACATTTATTGTGTTATTTCTGTTGGTCCTTTTTTTGTTATTTGTTTTAACATTTAACTTTTAGCACTTGTCTAGAGAATAAGGATCACTCACACAAACACTGGAAAAAACAATGGTCCTGTTTCTGGATCGCTGCTGCTGCTGCTGCTTTTGGCCAAGTGTCTGACTGACTGGCTGCCTGCCTCACAATACAATGCCAAGAAACGGCGACAACCTGCGAATTTTAAACGAAAAAACACTTTCTAGCTAATTGGAGTGATTAGTGGCCAGCGTCGCAGCTGCTGCTGCTGCCTCCGCTGCCGCCTCCGCTGCCGCCGCCGCTGCTGCCACCGCTGCTGCTGCTGCGGCTGCTGTTGCCGTAATCGAAACACAGCTCGGCCCAAGAGCGTGCCAATAGTTAAATGGGCAAAAGTTATCTATATATATATATGTATATAGTGTTAGCCGGAATATCAAGTGTGAATAATAGCAGCTAACTGTAAATAATCAGGGTAGTGAGTTTTGGTGACAAAAAAAAAAAAACCCCTCTGCTCGGCCCCGAATCGTTTGCCAATTTGTGGCCCAACCACAACTCAGAACACACTCAAAAGATTACACGGATACGGAAAGCATCAAAGTGTAAAAAAAAAAATAAAAAATAAAGAAAAATTAACAACAAAAAAAATGTTTAAAAAAAACGCGGCTCTTTTGAATTTGTCTCTGCGACACTCGAATAATCGCAAACTCTCCGCACTTTGCTGAACAATTTGGTCTGGGCGTGTGCCGGCCAATATGTGTAGTACACTGGCAGAAAAAACACATATAGAATTCAGTTTTCATAGCATTTATAAATAATTGTGGTTGAGTAATTTGAGCCTTGAAGCTTAAGAATTTCCTCGATAAACTGATTCGTACTAATTATTATTTTTGTGCTTAATTGGGTTTTCCTGGGTTTTTCCTTAATTTCCGCAAAAAATGTTAAATTTTTAATTTTTAATATTTTTTTAAATTTTATTAAAAATTGATTTCAATTCAATTCTTTGCATTTTGTATGCTTTGTGACGACTGACTTTAGTTGACTTGAAATCAACAAACTTTATGGATTAACTCTACATTTCTCTGAGTGTATTCGCATATGATCAGTTTGGTGTTAGGTTACCCAGGCGGAGGGCGATAAGATTATTGGCCGCCAAGTATCTAATGGCTATTTATTGTCACTGGCCAGTTGCGCGCTTGTCAGCCATAAATTCTAATTTACAAACTCAATAATAAAAAAAAAAATGCTAAAAAAAATGCTAAAAAAAATGCTAAAAAAAAGGCTAAAAAAACTGCCAAAAGTTAGTTAAGTTATTTCCTATGCGAAATATTTCCTATATTTCCTTAGCCTATCTGTAGCTAAGGAAAAGTGCTGCTCCGCTGATGTGTTGTGGAAATAGTGGAGCTCATTTAACCCTAAGTGTAGCTGGGTATGGTTACCTTATCGGACCGATATCGGCTACCTGCTCAGCTATTACCTCGTGATTAGGAGCTATGATTTGTCGCAGATCATAAATATTGTGATTAGTCGGTGATTTTTATGGAAGACACTTGTGACTTTTATTAAAAACGACAATCGATTTTGTTTACCATTTCACATTAATTGCCTGACTCACTCACCATATATATATATATATATATATATAAATATTATATATATATATATATATAATTCATGGGCGGCACTTCAAAGCTTAAGTGACTGCCTCACTGAAGAATAATAAATATTTTCTGATCCAGTTAAAGACAACAACTTTAATTTGGACAAACAGACGCATAAAATAAAAGAGAACTGTAAAATTGTGGAATAACCCACATCTGCTCATCTCTGTGGGAAGTGCCCCAAAATGTGGAACAGGACAACAGGCCAGGAGAGAGAGCCAAGATTACAACAAAGCTCAGCTCGTTCACAACTCGAGTTGTAATTTTTGTTTTCTTTTTTTTTCTTCATTTTTTTTTCTCCTTTTTTTTTCTTCTTTTTTTTATTTATTTTTTTATGATCAGCTGACCTAGTTATACAAAAAATTGATTGGCATTGAAACTCTACAGTTTGCACAAAGTGAAAATGTTGGCAGTAAACAAAAAAAAAAAAAAAAAAAAAAAAAAGTGTAAACAATCAAACATTGACTGACAATGATTAAGATTTGCCCGACTAGTTGCCACATAATGGGGCTAGCTCGGAAATGGAAAATACTGGAAATATATATATATATATATATATATATATATATGTAGTATATATACTGTCAAATTGTAAGAGTCAATGGACAGCTTATCGGGTTACAGAGAAACGCGCTGCCGATTTGAAGGCTAAGGGAAACTAAAAGATAAGCAAACAATCTGAAGAGGTTCGCTTGAATCCAATTTAATCCTTAAGAAATATGATTACTTTTTTGTGTATGCGATAAATTAAAAGCAAACACTTGAAAATAAATTGTATAAAATTTCCCAAAAAAATCATTTTTTTTTTTAATACATTTTTCTCTATCGATGTGCAAAAATGTAGTCAAGTTTTATAATTATGAAATATTGTGTGTTGATTAGCAGCAGTAATCAAATAATTGCTGTAATCAATTATTGATTGACTCACTAATGAAGCGCAACGACTATAGCTATATATATCTATATATATATGTATGTATATATGTATATATCTTCATATAAATATGTGAACTTGAACCCTCTACCCGAGGGAGCATCAACTCAGGTGCCCATCTTAAAATAGAGGACGCTACGAACAGCTGTTAAATGGCCATTGTCAATTATTTAAATATACTATATATATATATACTTGAAAGTACATATTTATATACATATATATATATATATAGACATCGATTGTTCTGTGGAGTTTCTATCTATACATTCATTTATCATCGACTGATGAGTGACGCTGCTAAATTATTTTGTTATATTTCACTAGACAGTCACGTGCCTTCTTATCAATATGTGTGTATGTGTGTGGGTGTAGGTGTGTGTAGGTGTGTGTTGCTAAAGTGTACTTGAGTACGGATTTTTTTACTATTTTTAGCCAACATTTTTAGCTGCTGATTTCATTTCATTAAAAGTGCTATTTAAAATTTGAATGCGTTGTTGCTTTTGGTGTTTGCTGGTCATTTGTTGTTCGTATTGAATTTTTAATTAAATCGACAACGGCACAAAGACTGTAATCAAAGAATCGATTCAATTAACTATGCCTCATACGTCATTATTATTTTCTTCTTCTTCTTCTTTTTTTGTTTTAGCCGCCATTTCTTTATATAAATTCATTGATTATGCAATCAAAGCAACTGCTTATAAATTTGCCAACATTTCTATGGATTGGAATTGGATATTGTTACAGAAAGTCAAAATGGAGCGACAGAGAGAGAGAGAGAGAGAGAGAGAGAGAGAGATGGTGCGAGAGAGAAGAAGGACCGCATGATTGATCGCCTGATTGATCGCCTGGCAACTCACAACTGACAGTCAAAAAACAGGAGATGTGACAAAAGTATTTTGATTAATTGCAAAAGGTATTAAAAATGTTACAATCATAATCGGAAAATCAAAATTTTTTTATATATTATAAATATATATATATATATATATATATATATATATATATGTGTGCAAATATTTTATGCACCTCAATAAATTACAGCAAGTTCTATTTTGGTGTTTCTTAACAACTTTTGAGACTAGTTGAAGTCTATGAGGCAGCTGATAGTCGAAAGCCGCAAGCGAATGCTAACCATAAATTGTGGCAGCTATATATATATATATATAGTTAACTCTTTTGGCTTATCGGAATGGGGTATACGAGGTTTTTACAGTTGCCCGCAGCTAATCTTTATAGCAGTGAAATCAATCAATTTAAATTTGATTATGCTTTGATTTCAGCCATGCAATAAATGCCAATATTTCAAAATATTTATGGCCAAGGATTAGAATGGGACTAAACAGGCACACACACACACACACACACACACACGCACAGTAGTTTATGAGCCGAAAGTCACGCAAAGCACTCGAAGAACGCGAGCAACAATTGAAAATAACTGTTATTTTGGGTATGGAAAAGCCGTGCGATTCGCATGAAAAACAAAAATATCGCATACTTATGTATATCACACACATATATATATATATATATATAACGTATGTGAACTGTGCATGTGATTAGTACACAGAGAAAAAAAAGCATTGTTATTAATATGATTATTGTGTGCACAGTTGCGTGTTAATTTTCTGTAATTTTCGCCAGAAAATGGTTTGTTGTTATTTTTTATGTTGTTATGTTCTTGTTGTTGCTGTTGTTGCTGTTGTTGTTGTATTTTTCAATTTGTTAACACAATGCAAATGGCTCACATCCAAAGAGCCGCCTCCGCTTGTTGCCAATTCTCAGCACTTAAACGTATCTTGGCTCGATCAGCACAAAATCCAATGACGGATCTGTGTGTGGATTTAACTATTATTTGAGTTATTTGCAGTTAGTTGCAGTAGTTTGTGACTAAAGTATATATATATATATATATATATGCCTCACTCCCCCCACCCTCCCCTCACTCCCACCCCTGGCAATGGGCATGGGCCAAATCTATTTGTGGCACAAATTGCTGCATTTATAGCCAATGGGCCAGCAGCCCAATAATTAACTACAAACTGATGCCAACAGCTAATTAATGTTAATAATTAAACAATGTCAACAAAAATAAACACAACAAATAATACATACATACATACATATATATATATATAAATACATATGTATGTTTGTATATATCGATAATTGTTTGGTTTGTCTAATTTGACAATTGTTATTAAATAATTGTTATGGCTGTGATTGTTGTTGTTGTTGTTGTTGTTGTGGCTACTATTATTATAATTATTGCTATTTCGCAGTTCAATCAACTCTTTTGCGTGTATCGAATATGGAATTGGAGTTTGTTTGTTGATTATCTTAAATACAGCTAATTGTTGTTAGCCAGAAATTTGAACTTGCCGATCGCATTTACAACATTTACTACATTTGCAGCAAAAAACTGCAAAAACTGTAAAAATTGTGTCTAGTTCAAATCTAAATCAAATACTAGAAAATGAATCTGTGGCAAGCCCAATGATTTTTATCAACAAGGCATCAAAATAAATACAAGAAATGTTGGACAACAGCCAATTGCAGGCAAAAAGAGAGGACGGCGCTGATTGTGAATGTGTGTGTGTGTGCTGTGTGTGTTGTGTGTGTGTTGTGTGTGTGTTGTGTGTGTGTTGTTCTAGGGCAAGTGCATTGCACATGCAACGAAGAATGAAAGAAAGAAAGAATAACAACAACAGGCAACAAGTTTGGGAGAAATGTGGGAGAAAGGTGAATGTGGTAAAAACAACGATCGCACATGCCACAAACCTCCACTTGGCTATATATACATATATATATATATATATATATGAAATCACACATACGCACCGTGTGGCTGCTGTATTTATTTAATTATTTATTTATTTTTTTTTTTTTTTGGCTTTTCGTGGGTTTTCTTGTGGTCAGTCACCGATGCTAGGTTGCAGCTGAGATGCGTCTTGGCCAACTGCTTCCCACAGCGCAAACTAAACGAATGAATTTTGTTTTTGTTGCAGTTTTTAGTATTCTAGTCTATCTAACTGACTGTCTGACTGTCTCTCTATCTGTGAGTGTGTTGGTGTGTGTGTGTGTGTTTGCTTTTGTACTGTTGCCAGACAGCGACTGCGACCGCCATCGCGGCCGAGACCGAGACCGAGACCTTCGTTGCCGATTAGAATGCAATTAGTGGCAACAGCAGCAACATCAAAATCAACATCAACAAAAACACCAGCAACAACAACAAATACAATAATAATAATAATAATAATAACAAAACTCCACAAAAGTTCTAAGCAAACACAAAAAAACATTGCATTCAGTTTCAAATTTAATTCCATTTATTTATTTGATTTGTTGTGTGCCACAAATTCGATGCGATTCAATTTGTTTGTTTGTTTATTTTATTTTTTTTTTATTTTTTATTATTATTAACTCACTGTTAGTTAATAGTAAGTTTGCCTGTTTTTTTTTTTCGCTCTCATAATAGCTTCCGGCTTTGACGGACAGAGTTAACTTATTTCCATTTTTTTTTTCTTTATTTGTTGTTTTTTTTTTTATCATAATCAGCGGGCGTAATTTGAACAACAATCGTAAGAATAATTACTTATATAGCATATTATTTATGATCAATGCGACGAGAGGCAACCCTGTCGGAAAAACGGCGACAAGTGGCATGTTTTATAATTATTATTTTAGCCTCCGTTTTCTTTGCTTAGCCCAGTTTTTGTTATATATTTCTTCGACTGTATTTGTTTTCTGTGTTCAGCCACATTTTGTTGCTGTGTATTTATTTGTTTTTCTTGGTTTTTTCTCAGTTTTTTCTCTGTTTTTTTTTTTTTTTGTTGTACATTTTTTTTCTTTTTCGCTCATCCGTCGATTAGGCAGCGCCAAGGTTCACACTTCATTTGACTCTTTTTTTGTATACCCTTAACCCATTAAAAATGGGTAAAAAAGGGTATAATGGTTTTGTGCAAATGTATGTAACAGGCAGAAGGAAGCATCTCCGACCCCATAAAGTATATATATTCTTGATCAGGATCAACAGCCGAGTCGATATAGCCCTGTCCGTAGCGACTTCAAATTTGGAATATAAGTTCTCGTGTACCAGGCGCAGATCAAGTTTGCTTTATTTGATCGATAACTGCCTCAGTTTCTGAATTATCGATAAATTTCGATTTCCGATAGCAATAAATTACACAATTTAAGAGGCAGATGCTTCTTATTTATACATAACATAAATATACATATTATTGATCAATTGTCGAAATTTCATTAAGATCGGACAAGAAACACCAAAATGTATGTGTGTATGTATGTATGTACATATATGCTTGTGAGTAAAAATACTCTGTAAGAAATGCGCTTGCAGAACTGAACATTTGAGTGCAAATCATTTTAAAGGGAAATTTGCCAATAAAACTAGAAGAAATTTAACAACTGGGTTAAGGGTATATCGTAGTCGAGCCAACTCGACTACAGCATCTTACTTGTTTTTTTTTGGGGCTGGCCAAAATAATGCTGGTTTCTGTTTGCAGAACTACTGTTTGCGCAGTTGGCATTAATAATAAATTTGGCTGATAACTTTGGAAGTGATTATGGATGGTGTCGGGAGATCAGTAATTCATTTATGATCTCATTTCTACCTCTTGCCGCAAATTGCCTTGTCATGTGTGTGTGGCACCTGTTTGGCTCGGATCTGTGTTTGCCTATCCGGGATTTGGCCATTTTTTTTTAGAGTTGCTTTTTCTACGTCTTAACGCAATTTTTTTGTTGGTTCCTTTCAATCAAATTTCGTTTGTCATATTTTGTTTTTTTTTTTTTGGTTGGTTTTTTGCGTATTTTTTTACAGCGTGTTCTGAAGTCGTTAATTATGACTTGGCATTAAATTGTGTGTTTGCTCAGCTCGTTTTGAGCCACAATTTCAATTGAGATCCGTTTTATTTTATTTTTGTCATTTCTCAAACGAATATTTTGGTTTTTTTTTTTTCTTGTCGTTTTCTGTCCTCTCATTGGTGTCTCATTTGTAACGACTGTCAATCGGCGTGATGCTAATGAGGCAACCAAACAGCCACAACACAACCACGAACCCACCCACCCACCTTACCCCCACCCGGCCACCCCAAACAGGTGCTAACTATTGCCACGCTGTGTGTTTGTTTGGTTAAGGCCCAATTGATTTAGCCAATTCAAAATCATTGCTTGTGCGCAAAAAAAAAAATATCCAAAATACTAATAATAAGCTAAGCTACAAAAATCATGATTAATCATTTGATTTGAGGTTATGTTGAGGCAACACGAATTGTTCACAATAATATTGATTTGGCTTTAAATTGATAACGTCAATTGAACCAAAATAGAAACGACAGTTTCGAATGCGAGCCACTTAAAGATTCATTCACACTGTTTATCGTGGCATGTGAATAACATATGAATATAATGAGTGTGCCGTTTACTGTTGTTGTTGTTGTTGTTGTTGCACATCTTTGTGGAAAGACACAGAATTGTCTGTGACTGACTGACTGACTAATAGCTTCTGATAGCTACTGATGAAGTGCGAAATCTTATCAGATAATTCGGTGCAAAGTGATCCTCATACACAAATGTATGTGTGTGTGTGTGTGTGTGTGTGTGTATTTTGCTGGTAGCAACATATATTTAAACGTGGCAGTTGCCACCAACTCTGTGAACAGTCATGGGGCTTGGGTCTTATCGTTGTTAGCGGCAATTATTTGGCTATAAATAACAATAAAAGTTTTTGGCCTGTAAATGCGGGCTGCTCTTATCACGAACATCACCAACATCATCAACATCATTATCATCATTATCAGTATCATTATCATAGTCATAGTCATAGTCATTGTCATCGTCGTCATAATGAGTCTTGATTTCAGCTGTTTAACGGTGAAAGCCGCTCAAGCATAGCCCTGACCCCCCCCTCCCAAGAGACAAGCTCCCAAGACTACCCCGCAGTCCGCTGTCCGCAGTCCGCAGCGGCATGCAACATGGAAAATAACCAAGTCTGGCATCGGTTCAGTTTTCCGAGTGCCTTGAATTCCATTCTAAGGTCGCGTTCGCGTTCGAATTTAATGTTAATTTCGTTTACAAAGAAAACACAACAAAAAGGAAAAATAAGTTGAATAAAATAAATAATATACAAAAAAAAAAAAAAATAAAATAAAACAAGTTTAAAATCAGGGTTTTGTTTTGTTATTTTCGTATTTGTTGTTGTTGTTGTTGTTGTTTTTTATCTTTTCCATACTTTGGTGGCTTATGCAACATTGTCGGGAGAGTCCCTAAAGGGCTGCAGCTAAAAATTATGTTTATATTTAAATTAAATTACGTTTTTTTTTCTTTAATTTATTTTTGGAGACATTGTTTCTTGAGTGATTATTTCAAAATGTTAACAATTTGTTTTCAATTATACTTTGTCTGGGGGTTTTTCGTTTGTTTTGTTGGCCAAATTTGTAAAAATTGGGCAAATATAAATGAGATTTTGTTAAAATACTGTTTAATTGCGCATCATGGGAAGCATTTTAATTGCTAAAAAAAAATGTCATGCTTGACAAATACAAATAAGTTTCACATTTTTTAGCTTCTCAACTGAGTCATGTTTTTCTACAAGTGTACAACAATTTTGCTCATATCGGAGGGTGCTTTCTAATGCCAAATAATTTCGATAAGGCTAAATTATTGGGACATCTATTGACAGGTTTAAGTGCCCACTTCTAGCAAGTTAAGCTAATGCTCATCATTCAATTTATATATGTCTGTCTGCTTAGATATCATTTGTCATAATTATATACATATATATATATATATATATATATTTGACTTGCAAATTAGCTGTCTGGCGTCTTTCAGTGATTTCCTTTTTTTTTTTAACGATTTTTATTGATCTTTGATCAGGTTGTTGTGCGATGAGGTTGTTAAAGGCACACACACATATATATATATATATATGTATATATATATATATATTGGCAACATTTTGGCTGGTAATGAAGTGATAACATGCGAGTAAACTAGCTAAAAAAAAAACAAAAACAAAACTCTACCGGGCCGCTCCAGTTTGAGCTGTTTTCATTACCTGCTGGCCCAGCAAGAGCGCATAAATTATTTGCAAATTGTGTTATCGGGCATGTTTCAATATTTGCCAGCTTGTTTGGCACCTGCCGTACCAAAGAAACCGGAGACGCAGACAAACAGACACAAAGACACGGAGACGGAGACACTGAGACACAGGCGCAGGCGCAGCACATGGCGAATGAGTAATAAAGTCAATCTGTCAACAGCTCATCAGCAGCGGCAGCAACAGCAACAATAGCAGCAGCAGCAGCAACAGCAACAGCAGCAACAACAGCAGCAGCAACAACAACAACAGCAGCAGCAGCAGCCGCAGCAGCAGTCGGTGCCGCAGCGTAACTGGTGGCATTGTGTAAACGATTGCGATGATAACAAGCACAACAATCGGACGAAGGGACAAACATGTAGCAAAATTATTATCAACATTTTGTTGCTGTAGATGCGACAGCAACAACAACAACAACAATAGCAACAACAACAACAGCAATCACACGTCATCGGCCACAAACAGTTGAAAGGAGACGTCAACGTTGTCATCATCAAGAAATTGCGCAAAATGTGCACAAAATATAATAATAATACAACAACAACAACAATGGCAACTTGTAAAAAATAAAAAAACAAACAAACAACAACAACAACAAAGGTTATTTCAGCAAAAAAGGGCGAAAGTTTTTTGTATACAATAAATTTAACGACAACCACAAATTACTCGAAAGGAATTTGCATACGATAAATAAATAAATAAATAAATAATACTTGAGATATATATCTATATATATATATATATATACATTTATTTTTATATTTTGTATATAAATATGCATTTGGCATGTTGTTATTTAATTAAAATATGCACATTGCCAAGAATGTAAAATTATAATTTGAAAAAATATGTTTCTCGAAAAGAATGAAAATAAAGAGATAATTTAATAACGGTAGAAAGATAAAAGATAGCCGACTAAGAGATAAACAAAGAATCTTGATAAGCAAATATATCGGACGAAGAGTATGAGTCACTATATATATATATATATGGAAACGGAATCCTTTTATCTGTTTCCATTAAGTTTTTTGCACATCAATCTTAACTGAGATTAAAAAAAAAAGCAAACTAAATATTATCAGATGAAAAATATTAATACAGCTTAACAAAAGCTGTTACACAACACTGCTCCACTTACTCACAATAGTGTTAAGTAATTTTGTTTTCTTGTTAATATATTTGATTTACTTTCAATGGTTTTGTTTGTTTATTTTTTTTCGTTTAAGTTGAACTTTTTTTTTTGTTTAATAATTGGACTTTAGTTAATATAAATAATAATAATAAAAAAAAGGAGGAAATTAATTATTTGTCGATATATTTATTAAATGTTGAGCTGCCAAATAAAATTTCTGGGAGCGGAGGCAAAAAAAAAAAAAAAAAAAAACACACTACATAAATAATAATTAATAAGATATGGCAAATCATAAAGAATATAGCTGAGATTTTTACTGTTAGCAATGAGATGTTTTCGATTAACATGTAGGAAAATATTTGTCGAAAAGTGTGTGTTTATTTTTTGTAATTTTGAAAAAAGAATTTGAAATTTGAGACATTTCGAATTTATCGAGGAACTCTGATTATGAAAAACTGGACTTTGAATATAGAGAGTGCCGTTAGACGAATTGTTAACTAATTTTATGCAGTGCGCAGTGCGAATGTTGCAATAAATAATTAAAAAGTTTGTGAACGCTTCAAAAGTTTTGTGTGCCTCCTGTTGTATCTGTATCTGTAACTGTATCTGTGTATCTGTGTCCGAGTATCTCGAACTGTCAGCAAGTATCTGCAATTATGTGCGTGTGTGTGTGTGTGTGTGTGTGCTTGTGTTTGGCGACTTTTGCGGAAGTGCATTGTGAATTGATTTTCCATTCAAATAAGCACTTGACTCGAGTAGAAACACTTTTCTCACCTTTTCGTCTCTCTCCAAAAAATGCTAATTAGTTTTTTTTTTTTATTTTTTTGTTGTTTTTTGTTGGTTTTTTTTTGTTGCTTTCTGTTTGCAGTTCGCAGTTGTAACTATATTTAATTAGAACTTTATGTGCTTTGAGGTGATTTGTTATCGTAAGAGCATTTATGCAAATTGTCTTGGAAGTGAACAATTTACAGCGGCGGAAATCCGCTAGCAGCTTCACAAGCACATAACTGACAAATAAAAAAAAATATATATATATATTATATATATATATATACGTTTACTATGAGTTTTGTGTGGCTTTTTTGGTCGCATCTTCATGCAAAACGTTGAAAATAAAATCGAAAACTGAAACTGAAACTGAAACTGGTAAACTGGAACTTCGTGAGTAGTGAAAGTTTTCTATGCTGTTTTTCTGTTTTTTTTTTTTGTTTTTTTTTTTTTGAGCTGCTTTAGCCTAAGCAGGCGCTGCTGAGTTGTGTTTTTGGCGGGGGGGGGGGGGGGGGGGGAGTAAGCGGTAAGGGGTGTGGACATGGGGGATGGTTGGGGCGTTGCGTGGAGACTCTCTGCCTGTGCGTAGGCATTGAAAAACTGCGCATGTGCGTCGAGCGCTTAAATAACCAGACAGACGCCCCATGCAGCCGCGCATGCCAACGACAAAAAGCTAAATCAACAGCGGACGTATCCATAAGATACTCGCACTCGCATTCAGATTCGGATTCGCACTTTTATTCGCATTCGCATTCGCATTGGGATTCGCACTAGCTGCTAGCTGCCTGCTGCTCCATTGAACGTCACATGACCGCATTTGGGCAATGGGCTATCGATTGGGCGGCGTTAAGAGTTGCTCTGCCAGGCTTTGGCTCGTTAATTGCAAAACAATTAAAAAAAAAAAACGCTGCTGCCACAGCTGCTGAACACCTTTGCCAACTGCCTGCCTCCCTGCCTGCCCCGTCCCGTGGCACCCTTTCAGTCCGACATGCTTCTTTCTATATTCTTTTTGTGTGTTTTATTAGTCAAGTGCGGAATGCCAAACCCGGCGTCAAAGCGACAAACTGCCCAGATGTCAATTACTCGCATCTCGCTCTCTCTCTCTCTCTCGTTCTCTCTCTCTTTCTGGTGAGTCGACTTGACGCTATTGGAAGATTGCCCGAAATTGTCAATCGAGTATATGTTTTAGGGCGCTTTGAATATTTCGTATTTCGTATTTTGTTTTGTCAGGTTGTTAAATTTGCATTTGGTTAAGCAATGCAATTGTTTTTATTGTTGTTTCTGTTGTTGTTGTTGGATTTTATGGGTTTTTCGCTTATGACATGCACTGCACTCACTGCACATATCAGTCTATATATCTTTTGTGTTGGGGTATTCTGTTTCTGTTTTCATCAGAACTGTTTGATAATAGATAAATAAATAGATATACATATATATATATATATATATATATATATATATATAGATGTCGTTACTTATGGTTCCAGGTACTTAGACAAGCAATGTGCACATTGTAATATATATATTTAATGATATTGATTATTGTTATTATTTGTGCTTGTTTTCATTTCGGTTTCGTTGCTTGTTCCGTTTTTTCCCCTGTTTTTTTTTTTTGTTGTGTTGCACACTAAAAGTTGGCTCTTATACAAAAGTCATCTGCGCATTCTTATATTATACTGTTATACCGTTGGCATTTTGTCAACTGGCGCTGCTGTTGTGATTTGAGTTATGTTAACGCTGATGCTAATGTTATGACTCTTATATTGCACCCTACTCTTATAATGTTCACAATTTATCCTTCCTAGACCACAAGAAGTGCCAAAAATAAATAAATACAATTTCAATTCAAGTGCGCCACTTACCGTCTTCACAACCCTTATACGTCGGCAAGAGAGCGAGTCTCAATCTCTCTGTGTGTGTGAGTGTGTGTGTGTGCGTGTGTGTACGCGCGAAAAGCTCAAACAGGATGCGCCGCTTTGCGCGAAACGAAAAAAAAAAACACTTCCGTCTTGATTTTGTTTCGGATTTGATGTTTTATTTATTTTTTATTACGGTTATTTATTGTTTGCAATCGTTATGGTAATTTTAAATAAACACTTTTGAACTTGCAGTTAAATATTATGTAATATTTTTGCGATGTCAATGGAAAGATCGGGTAAAAAAAATTGTTCTTAATTTACAGGAAGCGAGGCTCGGTCGGCGGGGGCGAGTAATTTACATTTCCGTTAAATTTTTAAAGTGTTCAAACGTAAAAAAAGTGTTTTAATCAATTAAATTGAAGTGATTCTCTTTATCAAGGCTTTAATATATAATTCAGGACGTTTATATCGTTTCGGAATGTTCCTCCAAAGTTGGGCGAAAAAAAACCGAAAAAATATTTTGTATTTTATTTTTATAAATGTAAGCCAGGCTTAATTTTTTTTTTTTATTTTCACAGCCGCAGAATTAAACTTTGTCTGTTTTTGTCTACTAGATTTAAAAAAAAATGCTGCAATTTTTTTTTAATATTTTTTTTTTTTGGTAACAAAAAACACGACCAACTCGAAAACGAACTAAAACGGTATTAAAAGCCGAGACTAAATTTTACTTTGCAAGTAATTTACAGTTGAACTGGAAACGGCGTGTGATCCGATCGCGAAGCAGAGAGACACGAGCGCGACACGATTGCGAGCCGAGAGAGCGATGATTTCGTTTCGTTTTGAGTTCACTTCACTTTTGCACTTGTTGTTGTTGCTGCCGCTGCTGCTGCTGCTGATGCTTCAACTGCCTGTCGGGGGTGTGAGAGCGCTGCCGTAGCTGCTGCTGCTGCTGCTGACAACGGGCCAACAAAAAAAAAATTTTTTTTTAAGAAAAACAGCTGCTTGTTATCGAGTAGATCGTTGCTCGCTGTTGCTGTTCGAGTGGAGTGTGTTTGAAGCGAGTGTTTCTGTGTGTGTGTGTGTGTGGAGCGACGACTGCGGCAGCTGTTGTTGGCGTTCGGCTTGGTAATGATGTTGGCTCAAAGCCAGCCGCAACGTAATATACGCTCAGATCCTGTTTGCACGCTGTCAACTGCGGCGTCGCGGCGCTGCTGTTGCTGCTGCGCCGGCGCCAAGAGAACCGTATTGTGAACGAATAGAGTGTGAGAGCGAGGGAGAGAGAGAGAGATAAAGAGAGAATAAGCGGTAATAAAGCGCAGCTTTTTTGTTGTTGTTGTTGTTTTTTTGTTTTTTGGCTCTATTTGTCCAGAGTGTGGGTGAGCTTTCCGTTGCGTCGACGCCGTTGCTGCTGCTGACGCTGACGCTGGCTGCGCAGCATCGTTGCCGCTTCGAACTCACTTCAAACTTGCTCGATGCTGCTGTTGTTGTTGTGTTGGCGTTTGTTGCCTGCCTGTAGCTTAACGGTTTTCGGCCTGAGGGTTAAGGCGGGTATTCACATTTCAGCCAATCGCACGAGCAGCGCTTTTCAACTTTCATTAGAAATTTTGCGGCTGAGCACCATTCAGCCACGCCTACCTATATATGTATATGTATGTGTGTGTGTGTGTGTGTGTGCGCTCCTTGCCCGATCTAGGCCTGAGTCTGAATGTAGCGCTCTGCCACCGGGTCAGTCTTGCCACAGTCGTTTACCATCTATTAAGTCAATAATTGCTAATAATTGGCGCTAATGAAAAACCATTTTTGCATGCCGCGATTGATAAATCTTTAATCGCTATTCGCTCTCTCTCTCTCTAACAGTCTGCTAGCCAACAAATGTAGAAAACAAAAAAACGTTAAACAACAACTTAAGTAAGCAGTTTTTTTTTTGCGCTTCAGTCTTATAATTTATTAATTATTCATTTGTTTGCTAGTTTAAGGAACTGATGTCGTCGTCGTTGTCAATTTTGGCTTCGATTTTCGTCATCTTTCGGGCATCGTCGTCATCAGCAAACGTCACGAGAATTCAAAGCGCACCTATTGAATATATATTCTATAGCCAAGGGCGTTCATCCGGGGTGGTTGGGTGGGGGGTTGGGAACATCGTTACTTGACATACAAAATGAGCTGCAAGAAATTTTGAATTTTATGATTCAAAGTTATGTTTTACATAGAAAAATACTTTTTGCGAGAAGTTGGATACGCCCCTGTCTATATCTATATAGTATATATGTCTGTAGACATCTACCATATCTGTAGACCATTATTTGTTTTTTTCTTGTTTTTTTGGTGTTTCGTTAATTGCTGGCGAAATATCACTCTTTTAAACAGACTTCGAACAGTTGCCGCTGCAGCGTCAGCTGTTCTATATATATATATATATATATATATATATATGTGTGTGTGTGTGTGCGTGTGTGCGTGTGTGTGTGGCGAGGCACTGACATTCTTTTTTATGTTTCCTTCTTTTCATTTGTCTATTTTTAGGTTGTGCGCAAGGTTTTTGGGGGTGCATCGAAAGCATGCCGCCCACGTCTTATAATTTATAACATTGCTCTTATATTATTGTAAGTCCGTTGTACTATTATATTTTATAAGTGATTTTTCGGGTCAGTGTCAGCTCTTATACATATATGATTCTCAATTAACATACTTTCAATTTTATTTCGTTTCATACCCTAACAAAGAATTAGTTAAACTAATGCCATCTCTCTCTCTCTCTCTCTCTCTTATATTTTCACGCTGCTCTTCTACCACCTCTTTTATCATTTCGCTTAGTTATTTTTAGTTTACATGCTATTTTTTGTCTTAGATTGTCCCTTACATCACCTTACATTAATTAAAGTAATTCAAATACGTACTTAATGAAATACTGTTGTCAATTAAATATATACTATACACACACATATATATATATATAAATACATAATATTCGTATATCCGCACTGGGAATAAGTGTACTAATTGTTTATTTATTTATAAGACAGCTGTTGCGATTCACTTAACAAAACATTTCTTCCAATTAACTTGCCACAAAAGAAATGGAAGCAGAATTCTGCCAAAAGACGTTCCAGCTGCTTGTCCAGGCTGTGCCGGAACCCATCTATGAGCCCGAGATCCCAACCCATTGCTCTTATCTCACTCAATTAAATGGTCATATGCCACATGCCTCGACTTCGACAATATTTACTGCAATTATCGATATCAATTATCAATATCTGCCCACATCGATAGTGTGCAACCCGCTAGTTGCCGCCTGAGGCAAGCTGAGGCAGGCTGAGATTTTGCCGTGCAGCTAAGCTCATTAATCAAATCTGAGGCGTTGCTATTAAGCAATTATGATGTACATATGTATGTACGAGAATATGTACGTATGTATGTATGTATATTTATTGTGTGTACACTGACTTATCCAACTTAAGTTAAATATCATTCCTGCTGACTAAGAACAAATTGCACTGCTAGAATCTAATTATATATACACATGTCATATATCTATATGATAAATCTTACGAGATTCATACCCAAATCATCAAAAAGCTAATCATTTTTACGATTACCGCAATTGCGCGTAAACTTAATACGCTTCTTAAGTGAGTTAAGGCAACAACGACTTTGTCTGATAAAAATATAGAATATATAAATACGTATATATATTTATAATACTTTTATGATTCTACATAGATTTCTAAATGCATTCAATGAGAAGAAAATGACCACAAATGAAAGACGTAAGCAATATTTTCGTGGAATGAGCTTTTCTTATTGATTATACTGATTACAGGGCATTTGCTAGTCGGGTATGCCGTTGGCTTATACTACTTACACACATACACTTACATGTGTTAACACTTTTGTGTACATGCATAAATCATTGTTATGGTAATTCCCTGATCTCGACAGTTACGGCAATATGGGTCAATTGATATATAACCAACTGACGCTGCTGCTGCTGCTGCTGCTGCCACTGACTCTGCTTCTGGCAGTGCCACCGTTTCTGTTTTTTGTCTCTGCCTCTGCCAGTGCCACTGCCACTGCCAGTGCCTCTGTCGCTGCTAGCGTCGAAGTCGTCACCGTTTGTCGCCGTCGTCTGTTTACCTTAGCACCCAACTACCGCACTTGAATTTTTAATAACCTTTTCAAGTTCACTGTTAGCCATGCGTGTGTGTGTGTGTGTGTGTGTGTGTGTGTGCCTGATAGCTGTACTGTCAACTTTAAAGCTGGCTGTCAGCAGCAGCGCCTGGCTATCAGTTTGGGCCCATTTGACTTAAGACAAGTGTGGGGATTGTTTATTAACTTAGCGCCAGCTCCACATGCAAATGCGTGTTAGATACAGAACCGTTACATACACACACACACACGCACACAAACACATTGACTTCATTTTGTCAACAAGTAGCGAACGGTTTTCCAACTAAATTCATTGACAATTCAAAAAGAATTCCACAAACAATAGCAATTTTTGAATTTCATCATCTTTTTCATTTATATATATATATATATATATATCGAAGCACAAAAGCTATAGTGGTTATTGTATGTATGTGCATCCAAATAGGCTCAGCCAATTCACACTTGACCAGCTTTCAGCATTCCGCTTCCAGCCTCCAGTTTCTGCTCCATGCCGGAAAATGTTGGTTTGCATCCAACTAAATCCAACTTAAAGAAAATCTGTTTGAAAAACGTGTGAAATAAATGGACACATTTTTGGTAAAGTCAAAATTAACCAATTAATTTAATGTTAACCAAGTTGTAAATTTTAATTTTCAAAATATCGGCAAAGGATTTACAACTTATGAGATATAATTTAATTCTAAAGTGCTAATTTTAGAATAGTAAACTAATAAATTAAGTAGTAAACTAATAAACTAATAAATAAATAAACTAATAGGAAAGTTTTAGTACTGGAAATCTTTGTGATGCTAACTATTAATTTAAAGTTTATGATTCATCTCCTTATAAATGTATAAAATAAATAAAAAAAAATATATAAATAAATCAGAATAATATTATTTATAAAGAAAAAAAAAACACACAAATGTTTGAAGTGGGAATCAATTTGAATAATTCAGACAACTTTTTGGCATTATTTTTATGCCGCTGTTCTTATCTGAAAGTTGCCTGCCCCATTTCACTGGCAACTTGGTGCTGTTAACTCGAAAGCTGTTAACTTGGACAGTTTAGACAGCGAGCCCTACCCATCAGGGGCAGCTGAGCCAAGACAACGGTAAAATGAGTCTAGACTCTAAGACTGCCAGCAGAGCAAGAGTGCTGCTGATTAAGAGGGGAGGAGGAGCACGAGGAGGAGGAGGGGTGAAGTGGGGTCTTATCGCAGTCGGTATCAGCCAGTCAATTCGGCCCGCTTTGAATCATTAGCCAGTCGAAGCAGAGCCATCAATCTTTCAATTGCTTTTTGCTTTTTGCTTTTGGCTTTGGCTTTGGCTCCGCTGACTTTGGATTTGGCTTTGTACCTATGACAAAGCTGGGATAGCGCCACCAGCGGCGGCGACACCAACAACAAAAATTAATACAAAAAAAAAAAGAAAGAAAAAAAAAAACCGGCAACCGTTAGCAGTGACGGCTATTAAACGGCTTGAAACCACTTTGGGCCAGTTCAAACTAGAATCGCTGAACGGCAAGTTGCGCACCAGCGGCGCATTAAACGATTTCTGACCGCTTCTCGATTGAGTCCCGGCCCGAACTAACAGCAAAACAGATATCACCATCATCATCATCAACAGCAACATCATCATCATCATCATCAACGCTGACTTTGCTGCTAAAGATCAAGAGCCGAAACGGACAAAGATCCAAAAAGAGTTGCAAGTCCAAGTCGAGATCGGCACCAAACTGCAGATTCAGTTTAAACGGACGCGCCCAGTAAGTTTAATTTGTTGTAACTGCTATACGATTCAGAAACAGCAACTGCAACAACAACAACAACAACAACAACAACAACAACAACAACAACAACAACAACAACTTGGCAGTTGGCGTAACTCATACGCAGCGTGTTTTCGAATGGAGGTTAAAAGCCAGTGCAGTCTATAAATAAATCTTAAGCTGCATGGCCTCTTTGGACTCGGCTTGGATTGGATTCCGATTCGGATTCGGATTCGAATTCGGCTTCGGATCGGCTTGGCTTGGCTTGGCTTGTATTCGAATGGAGCTGTTTGCGTGCGATACGATTCGCTATAAAATGAATACAAATGGAACTCAAAACGAAAACATTTCGAGGCAGTTGCATACAAAAAAAAAATAATCGCGACTCACATTTGTATACCCTGTAGTCTTAAAAAAAAGAAGAAGAAGATTAAATTAATTAATTAATTATAATAATTAAAATCATGCGATGTGGCACATGCAGCAATTGACTGCATAAGTCTGCTTAGTCAAACTTCTCTGAATGCGACTCACTAAAGTAATTGCAAAAAAATTAAATTAATTGAGCAATTTTTAAATAATCATTTAGCTTTGCCAAAATATAATAATAATAGTAATTAAATTTTAAATAAATACAATTTTAAGCGTTTTTTTCAAAACTATCAAAGCTGTTCATTTAATTTCGACAAAGTCGAGTGGGGGAATTTTCAGGATTCGGGTTCTAAAGAAGATAAATGGTAAATTGAGAGAGTAATGGGTATCTATTAGTTGATTTATTTTCTTTTTATGTAGATTTTGTTTTATATTTTCGTATCGTAAATTCTGTCGCTGTTCGTTTGCTGGTGGCTTTTGGCAGCCTATGATGGTCAGGGACGGACATTAACCAGGCTTTCAAAAACTTTGGCAATCAACACTCGCAAAGCAACATGTTCAAATGTTCTAATAGGGTATGCCAGACTAAGAGATGCTCAGTATTTTGCTTCAATCAATATTACAATTGTACAAATAGTAAACAAAACAAATGCATTTTATTTACTTAACTGAAGCTGGAAACAAGTCAACATAACCTGTTCTTGGCTAATACAAATTGGAGTTATTTCTTGTGCTGCAAAAAATACTCCGATATTTATGAGAACTTTAGTTTTTTTTTGTATTTATTTTTTGTAAGAATTAAATATGGTTACTCATAAAAAATACTCGTTATACGATTAGTTTTGTCGTAGCGAATGAGAATCACAATTGTAGATGGAGTTAAGGCCAGGCCCAAAGGCTATTCGAGATTGGGGGACTAATGAGACATGAGCATCAATAAAATTGAACTCAACTGGGCCAGTTTGGAAAAAGGATCGCGCAATCGAACAACAACCAGACAACAACAACAACAACCAGACAACAACAACAACATTTTGTTTTTTAATGATAAAGCAAAACGAGCCACCAACGGCCTTGCACAAAAAAAACAAAAAAAAAAACAACAAAAAAAAAATCTTATTGTTGGCTCATAAAAAGCGTCGCGAAAAAAGCGGCAACAAACTCAAAACAAAGAAGAAAAAAATTTAAAAAAAAAGAAGAAAAAAAATGAATAAACATCGACAGGCGAATTGGAAACGAGCTAAACAAAAGATTGTGGGAAAGGCGCGACATTCTTTTAGGTGTGGTTGATGGCAGTTGGAAGTTGGCAGTTGGCTGTTGGCTGTTGGCTGTTGGCAGTTGTCGTTTGGCAGTTGGTAGTTGGTTAGTTGTTAGTACCAAAGGCCAACTCGATGGCTGCGGGGCAACGGTGCAAATATTGCGCATACGCCGCGTGCGACGATGCAGAAAACAAAAAAAAAACAAAAAAAAAATAAAAAAATAAAAATAAAAAAAAACGTGGAACGTGGCTTAAAACACAAATGCAGGCAATCAGTTATTTTTTATTTTCTTGTTTTTGTTTTTTTTTGCAGGTGCTTAATGCTTAACTTGGCTTACTTAATGTTGGCATATTAAATTTTTGCATAATTTGTGCGGCATTAGCATTTTGAAAGGAACCCGCCGACTCACATGTGTGGCATGCGTGGCAAACAGGGAAGGATCCTCTCATCCGCCAAATTTATTAACGATCCATTTAATTTAATTGTTTTTGTTTTATTTTACGCAGAATTAACTTATTGTGAAAGTTGCAAGAAAAAATCGTATTATTGGGTTTTCAAATTGGCCATAAGATTATAGTAAGGGTGTGGTAATGAATTCAACGACTCAACAATTACGGATATCTTCAGGCACAACAATTTATTTATATTCATGTTTATTTTTTTTTATTATTATTTTTGTTTTTCTTAAAACTTGGCGAAAGCTTATTTAAAATTTTGGGAAGCACCGCAGACAGAAATTGTAATAATTTGTATTCAATCAGATCGCAAGCGAATTCTTTTTAAATTGTCACAAAATGTATTATTTCTTAATAAAAATAATTCAAGATTTCTTTGTTTTGACTTCTTGGAAAACTATTTAAATTTTTATTTGTATTTTAATTTTTTTTTCTTAGCTTCTTAGCTGATTAAAACTCACAATTGGTAGTTCCTTTAAGCCGCAAAGTAAACAATAATCTATGCAAAGGTTCAATGAGTTCATTTCAATTGTGTACATTTATAAATGGTGTTTTATACTATTATACCAAAAAGGTATAATAGTATATTGGTTTTGTGCAATGTCCGTCATGCTGTCCGTCTGTCTGTCCGTCAGTCCGTCCGTATGAACGCGCGTTCCTCCGACACCCTTAGAGATAGAGACTTGAAACTTGGAACGTATACTGGAAAGTACCCCCAAAAGTTAAAGTGTCTTGGGTTTGGTCCTACGTCCACTAGGGAGCTAGAAAATCGATAAATTCGAATTTAGCAAATCGATAAGTCCCCATATCTCCCTCAATTTAATGAATACAGTCACCAATTTTGGTTGGTAGGTGGTTGGCGAGGTCCTTGAAAGATCGGCATGTGCCACGCCCACCTCCGACTCCCCCATCACCCCCGCCCCTAAAATTTTTAAATGGCTATATCTTCCGCAGTTTTTGAGAAGGGAACGTCAAATTTGGTAGGTATATTATTGGTAGTCGCCTTTAAGAACCGATAACACATTTGTGGTGCCACGCCCACACCTGCGCCTATAATCGACAATTCCGATTCTAAATCGATAACTCCGTATATCTCCGAAAATTTTAAAGATAGAGTAACCAAACTTGGGAGGTAATTTGCTGGTAACCTCCTCCAAGGATTGTCATATCAACTTTTGGACCACGCCCACATCCGCTCACAAAAGACGATAAATGCCTGTATCTCCAGCAATTTAAGAGCTACAGTTATCAAACTTAGAAGGTATATTATTAAAATCGAACTCCAACATTTTTTGGGCCACGCCCACTCCCTCCCCCAAAACCGATAAACCCGTATATCCCCCGCAATTCAAGTATTTCCTAACTGTACACAAATTAAGGTATAATAGTATTTCGCTGTCGGTTACGTCCGACTGCAACGTTCTATCTTGTTTTTTTATAAATTTAAAATTTATCTAAATTTGCATTTTGTGATATTTTACTAAACTGAGTTGATTTGAGGAACCGGCAAAAGGCAGAATCAAATGATAAGTTGCAAGTTGCAATATTGCCACTGAAATGAAATTCAAACACGAGTTAGCAAGCAATTAAAACTTGAATTATCTGCCATAAAAACCCAATTATGATCAGTCTAAGCATATTTGTAAACGTTTTCAGAATCAGCTAACAGTATCCAGCTTCAGTTCGGATGCAATGCGGCAAATGCACGACCTTCTCGGGCATAAAAAGCGTTAGCCACACGCCAACAACAACAGACAACAGACAAAAAACAACAACAACATTAACAACAACAACAAAAACAAAATAATATAAATTTGTTTTTTATAGACTTATTTGCATATTTATTTGTTGTTTGCGCAACGTTTCGTCGTTTTCATCGCTTTGGGCGTCAGTTTTCCCTAAGTTGGCCCAAACAATGGCGGGAAAATTAGCACAGGTGCTTCAAAAGCCGCGTAAATGTGTATTAAACGGTAAGTAGCTGAAAAATATAACTACAAATATTATTGCAACAATTTAAACATAAGCCGAGGAGGCCAAATGACTGCCTCCTGCCACCCAAGCCCCCCTCCCCTTCCTCCTCCGGCAACAGACTCCGGACAGAGCCAATAGTTCGAAACAATCCGCAACATTCACTTGACTAGTGGCCCGTAATGTGAAAACTGTTAGTTTTTTTTTTAGTGGCATCGGGTATATCGATTATCTACACAATTTCACAATTTCTCAGTTTTTTTTTTTTATTTTTTATATTTTTTATTCTGTGTGAGAAATTCAATTACTCTTTTTATTTTTTGTTAACTAAAATCAGTCGACAACAAAAATACAAAAATTAATAATTTTAATTAAAGTAAATTTAAAATAAAATTAAAATTATAAATAAATTAAGAAATACTAAAATATTTATAAGATTTTTAAGATTTTTAAGATTTCTGGTGGTAAGATGCAAAATGGTTGAACATTTGTTGCATGAATTGGGGAAACCCCCAGAAAACCCCAATCTACAAGTCTCTAGCCTTGCTATAAACTGAATTTATAGTTAAATATATATATATATATATAAATATATATTAAATGTATATATAATTTGTCAAAAACAACAACTATTGATCTGTTTGAAGTTGGAGCTACTTGCCAACCTTAAAGATATAAGATATTGAAACATTTACTTTACAGGGTATCTCGAACTGGAATAGCTATTGCCATAAAGTGAATACTTGATTTTATTTCGCTAGTTTTTATTGCTCGAAAAGTTTTCATTTAATGTAAATTGTAAATAACAACATTTTGCAATAGGAAACGTTGAGGGGTTACAGCTGCTGCTGCTAATTGATAAATTCCATATTTGATTGTATTCCAATGCCACAAAAAGAGAGACGCAGGTGAATTTTCGACCACATTTCGCATCCGAGTCCGAGTCCGAGTCCGAGTCAGAATCGGAGCCAGACTTTGCATAGCCATTCCCCCAGTGGACGTCATCGTCATCGTCATCGTTATCGTCTGCGATTTGGATGGATTTGCCCCTCGAAAAACGATCATTTTTTTTTTTTATTTATTTTTTGTATTTATTTTTTGTTTATTTATTAGTTTTTATTTATTTGTTTTGCCTGTTTGCTTGTTGTGTGTTTCAATTAATATCACTTTGTAGTGAGCATTAGCATCGGCACGATAAGTGCTCAATATGTGAACTGCCAATCCATATCCATATCCATATCTATAGCTTCACATTCACATTCAGATCGAAAGCTTCATTCATATCGACGATGCCATTAGCAGAAAGCCAAGTGGAATTGTTTAATTATCATTAATCAATGAAAAGCGTCGGACTTTGTGCCAATTGCGAAAGGCATCGTTTGACATCAAGTTGATGGCGGTTTGGTTTGGTGAACCTGGATGGGATGGCCTGTTCCACTGCCGCAACCAGTTTCCATAGATCACACAAACACATCAAACATCGTATCGCATCGTTGCGTATCATATCGGAGCAATAGTTATCTATATATATGTATATATATATATATATATATATATGTATGTATTTGTGTGTGTGTGTGTGTGTGTGTTGGCCTGTCTGACACATGCCAATTTATCACACAAGCCAGACGACACTTTTTGTGTTGTGTTGCACGGAACCAAGCTCGAATAATGTTCTGCGCATAAGTAGCGTTTTTTATGGAGCGATAAACAATTGACGATCGCTTTGTGATCACTTCTCAGTCACTGCTCCGTTTTTTATTTGTTTTTTTTTTTTACATTTTTTTTTTATTTTTTCAAAATTATGATCTTTTAAGTGATGGCAGGCAGGCGCGGAGAAAGGGGAGAAGGTCTCTATCTATCTGTTAATGCGCCCGTTCGTTGCCTTCTCTTCCTCCATCTATCTATCTATCTATCTATCTATTTATCTATCTATCTATCTAACTATCGCCCACGTACTTTTCTGTCTCTTCCTCTCCAATAGTTTAACCCATTTCAAGGCCACACAAGCAAAAACATCGAGTAAAAAATTACTCCATTGGGCTCGACTTTGATATACTCTGAACCTGACGGTTAAATCTATTTCCATCTAAAAAGTTTTTCACGTATGGAAATGCTCTACCTTTAAAATTATAGCTTTTATGGTTATCGGAAATCGATATATATAGCTAAAGGCAGTTATCGACTCGATTGTTGATTCTGATCAGGAATATATATTTTGTACGGTTGCACATGCCTACTTCTGCCTGGTACATACCTCTGCACAAAACCATTACACCCTTTACCCATTTTAGTAAGTTCAGGGTATATAAACAAGTAAGAAAGTTGTAGTCAGACATAACTGATTGTGATATGCTCTGTTTTTTTTTAATTGTGGTGTTTTTCTCTATAAGTGAGTTTTTTTTTTTTAACTACAATTAAGACCTTAATCTTAAGTCACTAAGCCACGTGGGCGTAGTATCACCATCGATATGACTCTGTGGAAACTTGAGACTGCCAAGTACTACGTGACCATCGTCGCCGTCTCCGGCCACAGAGACTTCATCAAGAACATGATCACTGGTACCTGATTGTGCCGTCGTTGTTTGTTGCTGCCGGTACAGGTGACTTCGAGGCTGGTATCTCCGAGAACGGTGTCTACCCCGAGCACACCCTGCTCCACAGCCTTCACTCTGGTTGTGAAGCAGCTGATTGTGGTCGTCAACAGGATGGATCCTTCGGAGCGAGGTCCGCTTTGCGGAGTTATTTGTGGCGCTAATTTACAGAATAGTACTCCAAATCAATACTCTGGTTTTCCATTTGGGAACAGAGTAGATGTAACAATGCGAAAGTTATAATTCACCGGCTGTTGACATTATGACAGCAAAACAAACCTGTATTGAAATAGAAACAATTCGCAACGAGTACTGTTCTATTCTATTCTATTCTTCTAATTGAATACGAGAATTTCAGCCGTTTTCAATTCACAAGCTCGAAAACTAATTGCTTTTAGAATTGTATTTACTAATAATCAGCTTTATTCTGCGGTCACATAAAGATTGATATTTATCGCAGTGCTTTCAATTTACAATGAAATCAAATACTGCTGTTTCATTTCAATTACTAAAGATATTTGACTTTTAAGTCTTCACCATTAAGAAGAGTATGTTAAAGTTTGTAAGGAGTTTGTATACCTCATATAGTATATACATATTCTTCATATATTCGTATATCTTGATCTGTATAAAGATTAGAGTCGATTGGAACAGGTCCATCTGTACGTCTAAATTTGAGATCATGTTTTTCGTTTCATCGATGGTTTCTTCCGGTTTCGAGATATATATATATAAGAAAATCGCCCAACAGTTGCAATAAAAATCTGAAGTCATCTGTAACGAATTCTTAAAGATCGGTTAAGAAGCTAAAGAGAAAATTACGATTTTGATAGGTAAGCACTTGAGTACAGGGTATCTTCGTGTGGAGCCGTCTACAATTCAGCATTCTTAAATGTTAAATAATACAGATATTGTTTAACAATTTCCACTAAACTTTTTTATTTATTTTATTTATTATACTATGAAACCGAAGGTCATGCTGTCTCTCCGTCCGTCCATCCGTCCGTCTGTCCGTCTGTATGAACGCAAGTTTCTTCGACACCCTTAGAGATAGAGACTTGAAGCTTGGAACATATACTTGAAAGTATCCTTAAAAGATAAAGTCTCAAGGTTGGAGTCCTACGTCCAGGGAGCTAGAAAATTGATAAGATCGATTTTCGCAAATCGATAAAGCTACATGCCGATTTTCGGACTATAATTTTGACTTATGTTCCGACCCAAAATCATTGCGCTCACCTAAACGATACACCTGTTGGTGTACATAGATAAGACCATATATCTCACGCAATTTGAATGCTGAAGTCCCCAAATTTTAGAGGTATATTGCTAGTAACACCCTTCAAAAATCTGGAAGACATTGTGGACCACGCCCACTCCCGCCCCCAAAAACCGATAAATGCCAATATCTCCCGCAATTTAAGAGCTACAGTTACCAAACTTGGAAGTCAGATTATTAGGAAAATTATCTTTAATTTTTTTAGTCACATCCTCTATTAATTAATTGTTATTCATCCAGTTATCGGTTTTTGAATTTTTAACGTAATACCCATTTGCATAATCATAACAGTCACCACACACAACTAAAACCCATTGAAATCGAGTGTTAACCTTCTTATTATTATTGAATTTATTGCTTAGATTTCTGCTGCTTCTTCTTCATCTATTTTTGTTTATTTTTTTTATTTGATAGCAAATAACTAAGCATTTTCTGATTGTTCATTGTCCATTTATCATTTATGTATATTTTTGTTTATTGATGATTTGGCTGCTTCATTCAATAGTTGAATTTTGACCAAATATATCGAATATCGAAATCATCGTTTTATGATCGGCTTTAGTTTTTCATTTGTTTACTTATTTAATTAATATATTTATTCGTCTTTTTTTTGTGTGTAATTTTATTGTAGTTATTGTTTGCAAAAGGTTCTGTTCTGTTTCCTTGAAACTTTGCATAAATCTATCAAAAATACAGCCACAAATATATCAATATAATTATTATAAGAACTGCAAAGAGTCCAATTATGGTTGACTAGCAAATACCCTGCATCCTGTTAAGATTATACTTTGCACAATTATGAAAACAAATCCTATGCGAATCTTGATGTTGTATCTCTTTCTTGCAGATGTCTTCTTGCATATGGCAATCCAATGATACCCGGTCGTAGGCATTGTAAATAATAGGGAGCAACAACCGTTGGTTTGCTAGCCATGCCACATGCCGCACCCACCCGTTGAACGGCGGCAACCAGTGGCTTCCACTGGGAGCCCCACTGGGTACCAGTCGCCACGTGCACCCGAGCGACTTTTTGCTCAGTTGAAAACAAATAAAAGTTCAATGTTTGAATAAATTAAATAAACAAACACTTTGAGAGACAGACGGACGGACGGACGGACAGACGAACGGACGGACGGACGGACGGACGGATCGGACGGACAATTCATAATAATAATGTGGGTGGAGGCAGTGCGGCAAAGCATTGTTTAGGTGCCCAAACAACAACAACAACTGTGACAAAAACTGTAACAACAAAAGACAAAACAACAACAACAACAACAGACGCAACAACAACAACCACAACAACAACAACAACAACTGACAGCAACATGAACAAAATGACCATTTTCAATAACACTCACGTAGCATCCGAGTTAATAAATTACAACAACAACAGAAGCAACACAATTAACTAAAGCACGTACAACAATAACAACAGCAACAACAACAACAACAATAATATTAACAACAATAACAACAACAAACAAAAACAGATACAATTATTAACGGAGCAACAATGAAACGTCTGCCCAAAAGCCACTTCAGGTGCACAACTAGAAATATCTGGAGGACAGGGAAGGTTAACAGGGAACCCGGAGCCCAAGGCCCGAGCTCCAAAACCAAACACGACCAGACCCAGTTCCAGTTCCAGTTCCAGTTCCAGTTTAGGTCAGGTTGCGTACAAAATGTGTGCGAAGGCCAAGGACGCAATCGAGTTGTGCATCGACAAGTTAACAAGCTGAGCCACAATTTGTTACCTTGATGAGGCAAGCTATTTAAAATTAATATTTAAAAATTAAATTATTTAAAATTGATAATCAACTAGAATATGACAATTTCATTTATAAAATTTGAATTTGAAAATTTCATTTATAAAATACTTAAACATCTTTATTTATTTATTGTCAACTAAAGTCAGTCGACACCCGAAATACAAAAATTAAAAATTTGAATTAAATTAAATTTAAAATAAAATTAAAATTATAAATAAATTAAAAAATACTTTAATATTTGTAAGATTTCTAAGATTTCTGGGGGTAAAAAACAAAATGGTCCAACATTTGTTGCATGAATTGGGGAAAACCCAGAAAAACCCAATCAGAGCAAAAATAATTAGCATTTTATACAGATTTAAGTAATGGTAATATTATATTTCAGTATTTATTTATTTCAGTTGGATCTGTTATGGAATGACAATGAAAAGGAATCCTCATAACACAGAAGAAGAAGAAATATCCAAGGGAAAGATGGAAACATGGAAGAGCTATAGTCTGAGAAGGAGGCACAATAGAGTTAACTAATTTTCAGTGCTTGAGGCCTTCCGATAATAATAATAATAAATATAATACTAATAATAATAATAATAATAATAATAACATGGAATAAAATCTAATAATTGCTAATAGTTGCACAGCCGATGCTCGTTGGCAAATTGATGGCATATTTAACAAAAAAATCAATGTAATTATTCGCATTGCACAACAACAATAACCAATAAATATGTATGTTTATATAACAATTATATAGCTTGTTACTGAACGATTAGGGCAGAGGGGCAGATCATGCATAGGGAAATAGCTGTCAAAATAGTCTCTCTTTCTTTGGATGAGTCACGGCTTTAAACAGAAAGCAAATTACCGTTGTTTAACGGAACTGAAACTTGACAGCTGATTATGAAAATAAAGTATGTTTTAAATGAATTAAATACTAAGCGAAATAAAGAAAGATACTAAAACAAACATTCAATTTGCTCTTTACAATTTCGCTGGGAACTGGAAATAATATTGATCCACAAAATGCCACACTTAACCAAGTGTCGGAGATCGGTGTTAAACGTAATATTATTATTATAATTAAATAAATATATAAATATATAATTATATGTTATAATTAAAGAAATTATCTGCATGTTCAAATGCGAATAGTGATTTGAGTTACAGAACTGAAAAAAGATAAGGCCGATTTTATCCATAAATGGTTATTTTTTAATTTCTTTTTCTACATCGGGTAGAGATAAGATAAAAGGTATATTCTATTACTAAATTTTAGTTAAGTTACCGTTACAAGCATTACATGATCTGCTGTATTGTATATAATATATAAATATATATAGTTATTTAATTTATTTATTTTATTTTGATTTATTGTCAACTAAAGTCAGTCAACACAAAAATACAGAAATTAGAAATTGGAATTAAATTAAATTTAAATTAAATTTAAATTATAAATAAATTAAAAAATACTAAAATATGTATATGATTTATAAAATTTTTATTTTTATATAATATTTATTAAATATATTTAGTTAATTAATGACAATATTAATACCCTTTAAATTCCTTCAGTTGCATACAAAATATCGATAGTGAATATATTTAATTATTGTTTTACGCATATTAATTAAAAATGATTTGAAAATACTACAAATCAATTTATTATTTAATAGCCATTTATTTTATTTACTTATTTATTTGTCAACTAAAGTCAGTCGACACCAAAAATACAAAAATTTAAAATTGGAATTAAATTAAATTTAAAATAAAATTAAAATTTTAAATAAATTAAAAAATAATAAAATACTTATAAGATATAAAGGAATGTATATTTTTTTATTTATTTTTTTTTTATTATATATATCTACATATCTCATTACAGAATTACAGAATTTCTTATCGTGATGGTGCTCTGAAAAATGTACTTTCCAATTTGCATCTGTCTGGCGACATTTTCATAGGTTTTCCAAAGAAATTATCAACTCGGTTTTAATTGGCTCCACTGTTTTAAAACGCCAATAATTAACGCCTCATATTGTCCAGATGTTTGTACCGAGAATATATAAAACAGCTATTCCCATTATATATATATATATTAAATAACTTGTGAAGATTAGCACATTGCTAAGTTTTCTTGGGCTGTTTAATAATTAAAGTGCAAATATAAATATAGTATACAATACGATAGTAAATTGTTAATAGAGGTGAGACCGAACCGAAGTCTGTTTTAGCCAATTTCATTAACAATACTTTACTCATTAGCAATAACAATAAAGCCAACAAATGCCGGCTGCAATTGTTTAGAAGGGTGTTTATGGAAAATGGAAATGCCATTGTAATGGAAAGCGCTGCGGCACGATTGCAATAGCCGGAATGATTGGATTGGATTCGATTCGATTCGATTGGATTCGATTGGATTGGATTGTAACAGGTTCGCTGCAGAAATGTGCGGCAAGACTGAAGGCCAGCGAGTCCAAAGAGCAGCTGAACTAAACCAAAACCAAAACCAAAACCGAATCGAACCGAGCTGATGTGAAGTGTAGCTGAAGTTTTATCTTAAAACTGAATCTGAAACCAGCTGTGGTGCAGTGTGGTTCTAATTGGAATCCACTTACAGGTGTCGCTCGCACATTTGTGTGTGTTGATGTGAAGTGTGTGTGTGGTTTTTTTGAGTATTTTTTTTTTTTTTAATATTTGCAATCAGGAACTCTGTGACGGTGTCAAGAAACTTCGCAACCCTGAGGTTGTCGGGCCAAAGTAATCAAGCAAATGAGCAAATGAGCAAAAATCTATCGCAGCCGGTTTTACAAAATTAACAATTTTGTGCGACCATTTTTTAAATACAGACTTCTTATTGCGAAATGACGAACGATCATTTAAAATTCCAAAACACACACATCTGCCACAAAGATTTGCGTTGCGACAAAACAAAATCGGTCAACGTGCAATGGACTGCGACCAACGGACCCGGACCCAGACCCGGCCCCGAACCCGGCCCCGTACCCGGCACCGGCACCGGCCACGGCTTCTGCACGTTTTTCTCCTAAAAACAAACCAGATATACTCAAAAATAAAAAATAACAAAATACAAAAAAAAAAGATCGTATAAATAAATGAAACTTCCGCAATTGCAACGCTCGAATCTGAAGTCTCGTATCGGTCGTATCATTGTCTCAGTTGCCTATCTATCGCTCGGTTACTCATCGGGTGGTAACTATCTTATCGTTCAGATGCGAGATATGGGCACGATGATGATTTGGCCAGGTTGCTTCATTTCGTCAACAGCAATTTGAACTTCAGCGCAAAGTTCGAAGAACTCGACATAAAAACATAAACAATCGACGAAACACAACAAACACATAACAAGCAAAATGGCAAACAAAATGGCGACAACCACACAACATACATATGTCTATATATATGTCTATATATATGTATATATGTATACATTTTTTACATACACATTTTTTGCTTTGACTGCGATTAGAAGCGGTTCACGGGCTCAGTTTCGAGCTCATGTTGGCCAAGTCTGCCGTCTGCCGACAGCCAAGAAAACAGCAGTAACAAACAATAACAACATAACAACAACAACAAGAGCAACAACACTCAATCACTGGTATTTTTAGTATGTGGCGTTGATTTACAAGGTGAACCGGTACAGAGCCAATACCAGTTCCAGTACTGCCAAAGCCCGTGATCGAGCACGAGTCCAAGCCAGGGCTCGGGCGCAGGCCCAGAGACCCATTCATTCGAATAGCGATTTTGAGTCACAGAACTGAAAGATAAGGCATAGTTAAACTGTGATCAGATTTTACCTATTTTTAACTCCCTTTCCTGGTTAGAGATAAGATGAAACATGTATGAAAACCCCTCAGTAAGGAACTTCGCACATTTGCGTAAGTCCTTTTATATTTTCTCCCGGGATTGGATTTGCTACGGGAAATATTAGTTCAGTGATAGGTTCTTTATAGTTCTCCACTGGAAACGATGAGTTATCATTAAAGATATTACATGTAAATTGAATAAAATATATGTACAACCATCCCCAACAAGAGCAACAAACAGCAAAAATTACTTCTTGATTTTTTTAACAATGCCTTCGCTTCATGTGGCGAGGTCATGGGGCAGGGGCTGAGGGACATTAATTAACTTCAAACTATCTGAAATGCGTAAGTATCTGAGGATTACCATCGGATAGCTTGATTTATTAACCGGCTATCAATTAAGATTAGTCACTTGAGAAAACTTTCCCAAAATCCAATAAGAGCTAACAGGCAATAAACATTTTATAACTATGTCATCATGTTCTCAGATATAAAATAATCATCTATTTTCAGCAAATAAAAACTCTATCCGGCTTAATCCGTAAGTCGTAGTAAGCCACACACTTAGCCACGATTGGTTCCACCAACATTTCAAGTCAGTTTTAAAAATATATATATATAAATTAACTATTTTAAGGCCAGGTGAGTATCCTTTTTACAATAAGTCAGCGATTTGATAATGATAATAATTTTTAAAAATTCTTTGCAAATTAAATTATAATTTAATTTTTAACTATCTTGAAATATTTGATATGCTTAAAAACGGGAGAGGAAATAATTAATTTAAAGACCGAAGTATCTAGAAATTAAAATTGATATTGGATCGATTATCAAATAAAAATGGGAAGCGTATTTGTTTATTCGATGCGATCGAAAATTTATTTCTTGTTTTGATATTTTTTTTGCTTTGTTTTTTTTTATATATATTTTTTTTATTTCTGGTGGAAGCAAACTCGTGACCGCAAAAATGATAATTGAAAAAAAACAAAAAAATACAAAGCAAACACACAATAATCAAAAAAAAAAGTGCAGCTCGAGAGGCTTATTAAAAAATCATTTAAACTTTGTCTTACGGCGACAAATAAAGGAAATACAATTAACGGTGCTGTTCTATATAATTAATCATCTTAGACAACATCTGTCATCAAGAACAATGATTAGGTTTTATAACACTTTCATGTCAATAGATCAATAAAGTGGTAGAAAATTTAATTTTATGCAATCAAAATGGAAAGTAAATGAAAATGGAAAGCAAATGAAAATGTCAGCGGAGAATTGGGGGACAGTTATTCAGCATTTTAATCGCCGAGTAAGATCTAAAGATAATGAATGCGACTTTCAGTCCAATTATTAAATATAATGGCTAATAAGTAATGAAGTGATAAATGGATTGGTCAGTGGAGAAATTAATTATTTGATTATACAATCAATTACGCAAGGCTTTGGGGCATCATGTCAACAAAATGTGCGAGGTGTTAAAGCACTTTTTATACCCTTAACCCATTAAAAATGGGTAAAAAGGGTATAATGGTTTTGTGCAAATGTATGTAACAGTCAGAAGGAAGCATCTCCGACCCCATAAAGTATATATATTCTTAATCAGGATCAACAGCCGAGTCGATATAGCCCTGTCCGTCTGTCTGTCCGTCCGTCCGTCTATCCGTCTGTCCGTCCGTCTGTATGAACTCGCGGATCTCAGAGACCATACAATTGGAATATAAGCTCTCGTGTACTAGGCGCAGATCAAGTTTGCTTAATTCTAACTATAACTGCCTCAGTTTCTGAATTATCGATACATTTCGATTTCCGATAGCAATAAATTCCACAATTTAAGAGGCAGAGGTTGCTTATTTATACATAAATTTCATTAAGATCAGACAAGAAACACCAAAGCTATAGTCGAAAATATATTCTCATATTGATCTCATTTCTATCAGCAGCCGCAAACATTTTCTGTATGCATATAAATAGGCGAGCGCATGTGTGAGAAAGAGATGGCATGATAATCGAAGCTAGCGTCAATATATTTGTCTGTATTCTGCAGAGCCCCGATAATTACTCTTTCGTGTACGTGTTTATGTATGTATTTATGTATGTATCTGCTTGTGAGTAAAAATACTCTGTAAGAAATGCACTGAACATTTGAGTGCAAATCATCTTAAAGGAAAATTGGCCAATAAAACTAGAAGATATTTAACAACTGGGTTAAGGGTATACCGTAGTCGAGTTAACTCGACTACAGCATCTTATTGGTTTTTTTTGCATTATGAGCTTTAAGTCATCGCAACATCATCATCATCATTAAAATCATGATCATTACGAGGAGGCGCAAAAAGCAAGCCAACCGCAAAACAAAAAAAAAAACACCCTTTAAAAATGTCACATTTGCCCAATTGATTAGCGGTACGTTTACTTGCACAGTGAGCCATAAAAGTTTGTGTACACAGCAGCAAATTGATTTTACGATGTGGACTGATGGGTGGTGCTAATTCGGCCGCCTCCGCTGACTGCCAGCTGCCAAAAGCCGGTCTGGGATTGGTCCGGGGTTGGGGTTGGGGTTGGGATTGGGGTTTGTGTTGCGATCCGGAGCAGGCTGTGCTCGGAGCAGCAACTCTCGTCAAACAAATTGACTTCTTGGCATCTTTCTTGGCGTTTGTTTAACATTTAATGGCCTATTCATTTGACTCGCTTGTTTGCTCTTAATGGATTTATTGCTCATTTGCGCCGGCTGTTGTGGGCTTAGAAATGTCTGTCTTTCTTCCATACATATATATATTTATATATATGTGTATATAAATATTTATCTTTAATTTTTTAAACATTTTATTTACGTGTGAAATATCGCATATTCAGTAGATATTTGTAGTGCGGAAAGTTTTCGGCGCCATTAATTCGATTAAATTATATTCAATTAGAGACTTAAGTAATTTTCATTTTCGCATTGCCGCACCAATTACCACCCGATCGCAATAAACATATATATATATATATGTATATACATAAGTGTTAACAATCCTACCAGATGCATAACTAAACACACTGTTAATTGCCAGCAGAAAGTGCTCCGTGCGAATCAAGCATTTATCCTAGAAGATTTCCGATGCCGTCCAGTCGAATAACAATTTTGGATGCTAATTTCCAAAAAGACTTCAATAATATGCAATAAAATATTCAAATTTGATCAAATCAGAAACTATGCAAGAAGGTAAATTAACTAAAAGTCAAGTGGATTCAAATTACCAGATTGGGTTACTAGTTAAAAGATAAAACAGATAGAATATATATTTTAGGCACAGCGAAATTTTCATACCCTTGCATACCTAAATCGAAATAATTTTCTTAATATTAACTTATAAAGAAAAGCTGACCTATAGTTCCAAGGGACGATAAAAGTCCAAAATAAGGACAAAAAATCTCGAAGGACAATAAAATCAACGGATAAGATAAAATCACTTAGTTTGTTTAAAACGATTAACAATAGATGGTTCTCTTAAATTTAATTCTTAAGAATAGAAGAACGCTGACAGAATCTCAGGTGTTTTTTTTAAGCTAATTTCAAGCACAGAAAATTCCGATTATTCGTTACTTTGTATTTTATACAATTCAATAAAATATAATAAGAAAATATTTTTAATAAGAAAACAAGTCTATTGACTTGATATAGAAAACCCACAAGGATATTAAAACTATAATCGTTTTTAATGATTTGATTATCGATCGATAACCAATTATTATCGTTTTTGCCAGCCTGCAATTTGCGAATATAATTATTAATAATTTGTAATTACAGAACTCAAGGCTAATGCACCAGTTGCATGCGGAAATAAATTCCATATTGAGAGCAGCCTATTTGGTAAAGTTCTGAAATGAAAAACATGTTTGCTAATTAATAAGAAAAATAAGAAGAAAAAAAAACATTGTCTACGGGAAAAGTAAATACATTTGCAAATAGTCTCTTTAATCAGTTGTTAGTCTCTTTGTAACTTAGTTGCTCGCAAATATGTAAACAATTCAAACTTGTCACTTAATAAATTTATATTCGCAAATAGGTACGAGGTATATTATATATATATATTGTTATTATCTTTAGCCTAAGTATCCTAAGGTAACCATAAATAAATTCTACTGTCATTTATACCCTCATCTCATTGAAAATGGTTAAAATGGGTGTCATGATTTTGAGCCAATTTATGTAAGAGGCAAAAGGAAGATGCTCTCACCCCGCAAAGTATACTTAAATATATCTAATATAATATATATAATATATAATTAAATGTATACTTAAATTATCCTCAACAGGCGAATCGATATAGCTATGTCCGTCTGTCGGTCTGTATGAGCAGGGGACCTCAGATAATATCTAAGAGCTAGATTCTTCAAAAATGGAATATATGCGGAAAATATACCCAGCACAGATCTATTGAATTGCATTATTTTTATTAATAACTGTATGCGTTTCGCAAATATCGATAATTATCGTTTTTCGATAGCCATAAAATTCACAGTTTTAAGCGCAGAAGCATTTAATTAATATAAAAAATCCATTCATATATTTCTTATCCACAGGACATATCGGATAAAAACACCTAACTGATTTTTTTTTTTTTTGGTCTTTAGAGTCTATGAATGCTTCAAAAAATTGTAGCAATTCCTTGCTAAAATACATATTAAACATTTTAGGGTATATTGTAGGCGACTACACAGGACTACATAATTTGTACTTGTTTCCTGACATATTATATTTATCAAAATTATAGTAGTAGGTATGGTAAATATTTAATATTTTAATTTAACAAAATTTAAAATTTAAGCAGCAAATAAAAATAATATAAAATATTTATTCAGTTATCAATGTTTATAATTTTAAAAAATGTACTCGCTCAAATTATTATCATAATTATTCAGATTGGTTTAAGAGATTTGTTAGAAGCTTTGTATATGAATATAAATTATTAATTTGATTTCTAACTGTATTGCGATTATTATCGTTTATTAATAATATTATCTTTGTTTTGATTGACTTGTTGAGTGAATGAAAATTAAATGTGCAAAAACAAATATCATGTTTGTTACATATATAAACATACATCTACGCTTGTTCTTTATCAGTTGTTATAGCCTTGGGTTCATTCCAATCGTCTGTTTGTCTATTTGTTTCTATGCTGGCTAATCGCTTATTTTTTATGATCTTTTGAGATATAGACACAACAAAATGTACTCAAAAGTGAAGTGCAGCCAAAATAGTGTTTCTTAAACCTTTTTAAATAAGTATAAATCATTAAAAATTTCAATATTAACTTTTCACATTCCTCTTTAATTATTTTCTGATTTTCTGTCAAATATCATGACAAGCCTGACAAGTTGCCACAGCTTCGACAAAACCCAATCAATTTTTAATGTTTCAGGCAATTTTGATGTCATTAAATCGACATATGATATTTGATTGATATGTAGACATTAATGATAGGTTGTCATTTTATTGGAAATATCTAACTTTGTTGCTAAAAATTAATTGCATTTATTGATAGCAATTATTTGAGCATTGAACTAAATGAAATAGTTAAGCTACGATTTCGTTTGTATTCAAATTAAATTACTATTTAAGCCATTGACAAAATGAGCCTAAATTGTAATTGAATTAATATTTGTAAAATATATGCAGGTTCACAGAAAACACCTTCACCTTCAACTCTATCGTGACTCTGAAGTTCAATCTTTGCATATTTATAGCAGATCTGTGCATTATTCATAAGTTTAATAAAAAAAAACTCTGTAAAGTAATTTTTTTTCTTTTCTTTTTAATCAGAGAACTAAAGTAAAAATAAATTGGTCTCGCTTCGTACAATATTTCTACGAGCACTTTTATAAAAATTAAGTTAATTTCCCTCAAAATCTTCCAATTGTATTTCGAAATTTAAAAAAAAAAAACATGTTTAAAAAAAAAATTGTCATCAATAGTGCAATAAATAAAATAAGGTAAATCTTAAAAAAAAAAATGGCTTAGTTTTCAATGAAAGTATAAAAAAAATTGATAACAGAATTGAGTATGATTTTCACAGGGTATTTATCGAAGGGGTCATTCTCCAATGCATATTATCTTATATATATTCATAGATATTTATTTTAAAATTCACAGAGTATTTAACGATGATATCCATTATATAATTGGTTGAATGGCAATCATAATAAATTATTACAGCTTTCCAATTAGTTAAAGACTATCGGAACTGGGGGAACCTTCATCTCGTTCCTAAAATTGTTGCATGCACTTTTGCGAGTTAATCTATCAATTATTAAATAAATTGAATGCAACTAATTGAAAATAGCTTAAATTAATAATAAAGACATGTAGCCCCCTTAAACCCCCACCCTCCCCAATTCTCATCTCAAACGGGGCAGCGGAGCGAGACTCAATCCCATCCCAGCCAGGGTCACGAGATTGAAATACTTCAAATATTTAAATGCAAATATTTCAAATATTGTGTGGGGATTTCACTTAAACTGCGCAGCATCTTTGGCATCTTTGCCCACTATAATGGGCCTGGCTAATGGGAGCAGCGGGGTGGGTGGGTTGACCAGAATGAGGGGAAGGGCAAAAACCTTCTTCTTTTTTGCAGTTTTGCGCAATAAAAAATGTGTTATTTGTTCCTGAGCATTTTTCGTGCCGCTGTTGATGTTTATTTATTTAATTAATTTAATTCTTATTTATTTAATGTTTACAGAAGAGCACACAATCAGTTGGAAAATAATTAAGTAAATATGCAGAAGAAGAAGAAGCAGAAGCAGAAGCAGTTTATTTGCACTTTTCATTTGCACATTTGCACTCCTCGCAACGTTTCCCTATTATTTGATTAAATGCTGTTCTTTATTTAATCAAATGAAACGAAAAGAAAGAAAAAAATATGATTAAATACAAAAATTTCAAATTCGGCAGAGGAGCTGAAGCACTTGAAATATGCATGTGGCAAGATGAGGCAGCCGGGTTGGGGTTGGGGGCAGGAAGAGTTGCGGTGGCGTTGGCGTTGGTGGTGGTGGGCTGGTCTTGCTGAATGTGCGGGGTGCGACAACCTTTATAATTATTTTGGTTTTTTTTTTATTGTGTGTAATTTGTTCATATAAATTAATTTTGTTATTGTCTTGTTTTGTTACATTGCAGCAACTTCTTGACAATCTTGACAAATTAAAATGCGAGCAAACAGCAGCAACAATAAAAAACTGCACACGCTCCTGTAGCTGTTGTGTGTGTGGGTGTGTGTGTGTGTGTGACAAACATCGAGCTAACGTAACATATATGCGCGCGTGTGTGTGTGTGTGTGTGTGTGTGTGTGCTTAGAGTTACATAAATGCGATAAATAAGAGGCGCCTAATTCGTGCAATTTACGTGGCAGGGTCAACTTGACGTATGAGTGATATACAAATTGTCAACAAAGGAAGTACAACAATGTAATCAAAAGCGCTGGGAAAACAGTAGCTGTCAGTGACTGTGTTACGCCACCGATTGCAACTATACATACACATATATATATATATATATTTGAATAACTGTAACTATAGCTGACACAGTGACTGACTGTTCGCTTCCGGTATCCTGTGATCCACAATGCAAATTGGTCTCCGTTTGAGTTTGAATTGAAATAACCACTCTGATTGTGATTGTGATTGTGAATACCTGTTTCAGATTATGCATATTATATTACCTATATATGTATATATATATCTCTGCCATATCATATGCAAATCTACAGACGAACTTGACTACAATAAACTGACAGCGTTTGGCGTTGCAAAACAATGCGCATAAATATCAACCAGATGAGGTGCCTCACTAGAAGATACCAGATATATCCAGTTTAGTCTAATATTAATGGAAATTACACTTTATTTCGTACTATACTCAAATTTCAAATAATATTCCAGTCGTTTTACTCATCAAATGTTATAGCCATAAATATATGTGTATATATATATATATATACACCTAATCAGTGACTTATTCATAGATTAGTAAATCTGACACTCATTTGATAGTTTCCCCTTCTCTTTCCATTTAAGCAACAATTTTTTCATTATTTTACAATTTTAAATCATCTTTTCATTAACATTAATAAAGTTGTTTATTATTTTTAATTTTATGTGCTTTTCGCTGCGACTGTGAAATTAACAATCTAAGTAAAACTTTCAATTTGTTGAGAAATCTTATAAATTTTATAAATAAGTATTTTTTAATTTATTTACAATTTTTATTTTATTTTAAATTTAATTTAATTTAATAATCTTATAAATATTTTAGTATTTTTTAATTTATTTATAATTTTAATTTTATTTTAAATTTAATTTAAATCAAATTTTTATTTTTTGTATTTTTGGTGTCGACTGACTTTAGTTGACAATAAATAGATAAATAAATAAATCAAAAATGTTCATTATGTGGAAGTTGTACTGTACATATGCAAAGTACAGTTAAAGTACAACTTGTGCGATAATATTTCAACTTCAGCCCGCAAATAACAGGTCACGACCAGTTTGAAGCGCTTTAAAGTCGACCAGCAAACAAATAAGTGGCTAATAAGAATTTTTTATGGCGCAGCAAACAGCTGTATCTATTATTAGAGTATCTTTTTATATTCACATCGTATTTGAAACTACACATTACTATGATGTACACACACATGCACATAAATACCAGTAAACTGTTTATATATTTGTATTACGATGCGATACAACACGAACCATGTCAGCTGTGCAAGCAACTACAACGCTCCACCTGCCACCAGCCACCAGCCCCTTGCCACCAGCCCCTGCCCCTGTCACCAGCCCCTTCATAGAAGACAGCAAAGTCAAAAAAAAAAATACCAGATAGTTACTCCAACTTATACTGTACTCAACTTGTTTTTGTGCCCCAAGCTTAAGTGTTGTATGCATTGTAAATTAAGCGTATAAATCACAGCGACTACCCTAATTCATATGCAAATATGTATTCCAGTCAAAACGAATAAACAGTTAGCAGAGGCCTAAGGGAATGCTCCACGAATGAAGAATCAAGAGGAAGGACTCTCTTCAACATTTCTGAAAGGATTCCCAGTGTTCTTCAGTAGAAGGACAAGCTATATTAGTCACTCCGAAGATAACATTCCTCAACTCATTTTAAATGCTAAAATTCGACCGATTGTTCCCACAAAAGTTATATGATTAAGTTGATAAATTTTTATGGTTTTTTTTGCCCCAAATTTGAGGTGAGTTTGGTAAACAACAACATTTATTTTTAAATAAAATCATCGATCGTTTCTATGGGAGCTTTATGATATAGTCTTCGGATCGGAAGTGCCGTCGGATATATTCCGAGATTCATCAAGATAACTGCAAGCCTGGAGAACTAGTTCGCAATAGTAATGCTGATCAAGAATATATATGTATACCTTATGGGGTCAAAGATTTCATTCTCAATGCGTTACAAGCTTCACGGCAAAAATACAAATAAATAAATTTTAATTAAGTCAAACGTAATTAAGAATTTTAAAATTATTTAAACTTATTCTGCATGCAATTGCTAAAATTACAAAAATATTTAAATTTTAATAAACTTACAAACGGTATTGGAAAAGTTTTATTTGTTATTGTGTTTGTCTTTTACGTTAAATAATTAAATATAATTAAATTTAAGGCAATCTAGAATTTACTCGCAAAGTTGTAAGAATATAAAATTATCAGAAAATCCAAACTGACAACTAACTTAGAATAATTCAAATTCTGTTTGTAATGATGATTTGCCTTAACAGTGAATTTGCGTTGTTTTTATACCCTTAACCCATTAAAAATGTGTAGAAAGGGTATAATGGTTTTGTACAAATGTATGTAACAGGCAGAAGGAAGCATCCCCGACCCCATAAAGTATATATATTCTTGATCAGGATCAACAGCCGAGTCGATATAGCCCTGTCCGTCCATCCGTCCGTCTGCATGAACGCGTGGATATCAGAGACTATAGGAACTAACGACTTCAAATTGGGAATATAAGTTTTCGTGTACCAGGCGCAGATCAAGTTTGTTTTATTTTGATCGATAACTGCCTCAGTTTCTGAATTATCGATACATTTCGATTTCCGATAGCAATAAATTCCACAATTTCTGATTTATACATAACATACATATACATGTTATTGATTAATTGCCAAAATTTCATTAAGATCGGACAAGAAACACCAAAGTTATAGTCGAAAAAAATCTTCTCATATTGATCTCATTTCTATCAGCAGCCGCAAGCATTTTCTGTATACATATAAATGGGCGAGCGCATGTGTGAGAAAGAGATAGCATGATAATTAAAGCTAGGGTCAATATATTTGTGTGTATTCTGCAGAGCCCCGATAACTACTCTTTCGTGTACGTGTGTATGTATGTATTTATGTATGTATCTGCTTGTGAGTAAAAATACTCTGTAAGAAATGCACTGAACATTTGCGTGCAAATCATCTTAAAGGAAAATTGGCCAATAAAACTAGAAGATATTTAACAACTGGGTTAAGGGTATATCGTAGTCGAGCCAACTCGACTACAGCATCTTACTTGTTATAATTATTCGAGGTTGTTTGAATTTATTTACATATTTTTGAGATTATCTCAGTAAATACAGAATGCGCCAAGTGTTAAGTTAAACTATTTGCATTGTAAGTTTAATTTTATTAAGGAGCACAGTTCGTTTACTATTTGATCAAATAACTAATTCTATTTAACTTAACTATCTTTGAGAGAAATAAGTAGGAATAAAGGCAGATATCAACTATATGTGGTGTATAAGTAAATACGGGTTGTGAATTAGAGCTTCATTTATTTATTTTTCATTATTTATTTTTTCTGTTTAACTAATCATCTCAAGTCTTAAGCAATCCGAATAAAAATAATAATAGGTATATATAATAATTATTTCTTTTTCCTTAAAAATACCTACTGCTGAGAAATCATGTCAAACTGTTGCTTTATTATATTGTAGGATTCGGGACTTTTTGGTGTCTGATAATCTTGATTGTTAGCCCTTGGGTATTTGGTGGTAATATCAAAAAGTTGGCCAATTCGTATTAACTTCTTGAAATGCAGTCAACTGACGCTTTGTTGGAGTGCCAGTTTGACAGTTCTGTGACTCGCATTTAATGTAAACCAATGTCAGATTCGACTCGAGGCGACCACGTGAGACCCACCTAGATAGTGTCTAGCTGTGGCTATGGTTGTGTCTCTGTGCCAGGGAATCCGCAGAAAAGAATATAATAATATAATGAGGGCCATAAATTCTGTGGGTGTTTTGGGGCATCACGCGCCACTGGATGGGAAATACATAAGAATGAGTTCATTTGTTGAAATGTCGCTGACTTTGAGCCGTGGGCAAATAGCTATGGGGATTATGGGAGCAGAGCGTTCCATTTCATTTCGTTGGGATTACGAATGCGAATATACATATACATATATATATATATATATGAATACGTATGTATTTCACTGCTTATCAATCCCCCCCCAAAAAAAAAACGGCCTGATGAGAAGAACTTTTGCTGCAAATTACGCAACACTTTTATGCAGGAATATGAGATATCTAGTTTATTTGCATTTAATTTAGATATATTCACGTACTACTTGTCTACGGATACGAATACGGGCCGTACTCTATTAAAGAAGTGCAAATAATAAAAAAAGGCCATCAACGGGGGGATGCCAACAATAAAATGTAGCATCCACAAACAGCAACAGTTATCTGTGTATGTGTAATATTAATTATAATATTTATATATCGCATATATATATTCATATTCAGATCATAGAGGTCATAGACACTGTGAGGTAGAGCGCCACACAGCTCTTTATGTCACCGACACTGAAGTGCATCACAGACTTTAAATCGCCGATAACATTCCAATAGGGCATATGAGATACTTTCATTCGATTCGAAATATTTCTTAGAGTGAAAACATCCTGAAAGTTGATAAACTGATTAATAAAATCTTTTATCCATTACGTATATATATATATATATATTAATTATAAAAAGATATTGGATACAATTCCCAATTGAAAGCGTTATTTGTTACTTATGCTGATGCTCCAAAATTAATTTTCTAACACAGACTTTTTTTTTCAAGGAGCGCTTTTAGTTTTTAAATCATATTAAAACAAGTACTATGCCCTTAACCAAGTTGTTAAATATTGGTAGCGTCGATTATCATGCCACATCTTTCTCACACATGCGCTCGCCTATTTATATGCATACAAAAAATGCTTGCGGCTGCTGATAGAAATGAGATCAATATGAGAATATATTTTCGACTATAACTTTGGTGTTTCTTGTCCGATCTGAAATTTCGGCAATTGATATATGCATGTTATGCATAAATTAGAAGCCTCTGCCTCTTAAATTGTGGAATTTATTGCTATCGGAAATCGAAATGTATCGATAATTCAGAAACTGAGGCAGTTATCGATAAAATAAAGCAAACTTGATCTGCGCCTGGTACACGAGAGCTTATATTCCAGTTTGAAGTCTCTAGCTCTTATAGTCTCTGAGATCCGCGTGTTCATACAGACGGACGGACGGACGGACGGACAGACAGACAGACGGACAGGGCTATATCGACTCGGCTGTTGATCCTGATCAAGAATATATATATTTTATGGGGTCGGAGATGCTGCCTTCTGCCTGTTACATACATTTGCACAAAACCATTATACCCTTTTTCCCATTTTTAATGGGTTAAGGGTACACAAAATATATTTTTTATATTATTCAGAAAACTATTTTGCCAAATAGGATTAACCGATGGAAACATACATGATCAACACATACTTACACCCATTTGTGGAGGACACTTGCGTTGATTTTTGGGCACGTGGCTAACGTAATAACGGTGCCAGGGCGTGAGGGGGTCCTTCAGGGATTTGCATACATCATTTAGTTTAAGGGCAGCAACTGTTGGCACCCATTCACCCCGATTCAAGTGGTAGACGTCCACCTGTGCTTTAATGGGTCCCTTGGGTACATCCGTTTTAATAATGAGATCGCCACTTATGTAAAATGTTTCATGATCCTTCTCAAGGACAACCGTCAGTCCGCTGGTGTCCACCAAATCCTGAAAGGCCACATTGCCTTTGTCCTCGCTTGCGGAACAGGACTGATGCAAAGTGCGATCATCAAAAAGAATACTATAGTCTGCCGACTGTACAGAATAATTTGAATGGTTGGAAGTTTTCAGATTTGGGTTGCAAATGTGAGGTGAGTCTCTCAGCAGCAACAGCAGGAGCAGAGCTGGCAATAATGCAACGTAAGTTAGTGGCAACATTTGGACACTTTCGCAGATGCTGCTCGGTGGCAGCCAATTTATACATAGTCCGATGTGTGGGTGTCTCTAATTGGCTGGCAATTTGGCTTGAATGCAACTGTATTTATCGCAACGTCTATCGGCCTAATTGCCAAAAACAAAGCCGGTCCCATTTAGCATTTAATTGCCACTGATTTTGAATTCGATATCAAATTTCAATTATCAATTCGAAAATGAAACTTCCACTACGAAAAAAATGTCGATCGTCGTCGCCTTGTTTGGCACAAAAATAGATGTCCCGCTCGGCATGCCAGCTGCGTAGACGATAGCGAGGCCATCCTGTACGGAAGTCACCTCAATGAAATAATGCAAAAATATACTTATCATGTACATGAATATATATATGTATGTATGTATGTATGTATGTATGTATATGTATATCGATCGATATCACGCGTCTGCCGTGTGCGCCTGTGGGACAACTTGGCCACTTGACCTTGGGCCACAAAGAGGCGTGAGACAGCATTGTGGGCCATGGCCCACAATAGTCAAAGCGCTGAGCGCTGAGCGCTGAGCGCTACATTTTAGCCAAGAGCAAACAATGTGTGGGCCACACGCCCAGCCAGATAGTAGACGTTTACCACAATAATATACTTAACCATAATATGACTACGCTAAATAAAAAAGCGTTAAAAAGCGCGTGGCGCAGAGTCATATTTTTGTCAACATTTGCGTTTATTTTTGGGGTTGAATTTGACGTTTATCACATTTAACGTGAAAAGCTTACTTTTGCAGTCAAATCTCATAAAAACCAATTTCATAATCACATCGTCTCTATTTAAATAGTGGCTCTTTGCATTGCCAGGCGTTCTTGCAACATTCTGCTGAATCATCATTAACTAGACGATAACGTTGCCACTTCATCTATCTTAAAAGTGATGCAATTTTTTTTTTTATACTATTATACCAAAAAGGTATAAAGGTATAATGCAATGTCTGTCATGCTGTCCGACCGTCTGTCCGTCCGTCCGTCTGAACGCGCGTTCCGACACCCTTAGAGATAGAGACTTTAAATTTGGAACGTATACTGGAAAGTACCCTCATTAGTTAAAGTGTCTTGGGTTTGGTCCTACGTCCACTAGGGAGCTAGAAAATCGATAAATTCGATTTTACCAAATCGATAAATCCACTTATCTCTTACAATTTAATGAATACAGTCACCAATTTTGGTTGGTAGGTGGTTGGCGAGGTCCTTGAAAGATCGGCATGTGCCACGCCCAGCACCGACGCCCCCATCACCCCCGCCCCTAAAATTTTCAAATGGCTATATCTTCCGCAGTTTTTGAGTAGGGAACGTCAAATTTGGGGTGTATATTACTGGAAGTCGCCTTTAAGAACCGGTAACAAATTTGCTACGCCCACACCTGCGCCAATAATCGACAATTCCGATTGTAATTCGATAACTCCGTATATCTCCGAAAATTTTAAAGATAGAGCAACCAAACTTGGAAGGTAACTTGCTGGTAACCTCCTCCAAGGATTGGCATACCAATTCATGGACCACGCCCACATTCGCCGCCCCCAGGAACTTCGTCCCTAGAAATTTAAAATGCGCATATCTGCCGTAATTTGCAATCTAGAGTCGCAAAATTTTGCAGGTATGTTACTGGTAACTCCCCCAAAGATCGATAAAAAAAATTGGATGGCCACGCCCACTCCACCTACCTAAACCGATACACCTGTTGGTGTAAATCGATAAGCCCATATATCTCACGCAATTTGAAAACTTAAGTCACCAAATTTTTAAGGTAAATTGCTAGTAACACCCTTCCCGCCCACAAAAAAGATAAATGCCCGCAATTTAAGAGCTACAGTTATCAAACTTAGAAGGTATATTATTAAGATCGAACTCCAACATTGTTTGGGCCACGCCCACTCCAGCCCCCAAAACCGATAAACGCCCATATCCCCCGCATATCAAGTATTTCTTAAGTGTACACAAATTATGGTATAATAGTATTTCGCTGTCGGTTACGTCCGACTGCAACGTTCTATCTTGTTTTTTGTTGATAATTTCATTTATTTGTGTAAAAAACGAAATGTGTTTTATACGTTTGTAATTATTATTTATTATAAATTAAAACATGGTTTACAAATTTTCTTATCAACTGCCCCCCAATTTTGTAATATATAAATATATAAGCATGTATGTATATTTGTATATAATATATAAGCATTCTCAATTATAATAAATAGCCGAGTCGAACCTGGCTTTGATAAACGAATTTTCGTGTTTTAATTTAAAATAATATCTCGGATAAGCTTCCCGTCACTCGATTGAATAAATTATAGCATTTAAGTTTTTATTCATTTTTTTTTTGTTGATATCGTGTTGCGATCAATGGCAATTTAACTAAAACAGTTATTTTGTGCCAATGCCTGCATTTATTACGCCCAAAATAATTATAGTGCTTAAAGTCGCTTTGTTCATTAATAGTCATACAAATTAATACAAATCTATGAATAATTTCTTGGGAAAACTTTTATACTTATAACTGAAGTTTGGATAATAATCATTTATATATATATATATATATATATATATATATATATGGTATATAAATGCTTTTCGAAAGGGCAATTTTCATTTGATTTGATTCGAATGCTTAATTTTATATTCATACAAATCGTGGAATGCAACCATTCAAAATCTGAGAAAGAAGACAAATAATTTAGGCATTAATTAATTTTCTGGTAATTTGTACAATTGTTTTTAGAATCCAAGTGCAATAATTATTTGATTTTGGCAGAGTATTCATAAGTACACAATTTATGAATTTAATGTGATGGTGAAAAAACTTATCTCAGATTATTCGACAATAACAAAATTATTATTGCAGCCCGATCTAAAATTTCGTATTGCACAATTGAAAAACAGCCTTGAAAGATCCTTTGCCTAAGTCGAGATTGAAATGTTTGTTGACCAATAAAAACAAAGATTGCGCTGTACTTAGTATATATAAATAATATATATATATATATGTATATGTATATGAATGTAACTAAAGTATTTATCTAATATCTACAAAATAAAATATTGCGATAAATTTACATTTAAAAATACAGAACATTGTAGCGATTACAAGATACAAAAAAAAAAAAATACAAAAAAAAAATATATATAATAATAATTATTATCAACCGTGTTTCACAAAACATATAGCATACTTTTTGGATTCGATGACAATTGAATTAAGGTGAATCTGAATTGAATTGCGATTTGAAAAGTATGCTATATTCAGTTGTATTCCCAAAGTGAGATTTAAAACATGATTAAATATATATATATATATATTAAATGCTAGTGCAGTGCAGGCAGAATAAATTGGCAAATGAACGGCTGCTCCGATGCGGCAGTCCGTTCCTCACTTTAGGATAATCTCCGCCGGCGGCAGTATGTTATCGCCGTACAGACAATACCATATGCTCGAGTACCAGATGGTGCGATCGACCCACTCACTGCCCGCCAGCACGTGCCCAATGTAGGGGGCATCCCGGGATCTACAAAACAAAAAAGAAGAAAGTTAATCATTAAAAAAAAAAACGTATAAGAATTATGTGTTTACCTCATAATTTGGGCCTGGGTGCGCTCCACGAATGTGATGGCCCAGCTCCAGGGGAAGTCACGCTTCCGCTCACAGCCCAAATACGCTGTGCAGCTGTGCAAAAAGATTTCGCGCACAATTGTCGTTTTGTCGTTCTTATCCTTCTTGGAGACAACGATTTTGCCGTCGCGCAGCTCGCATTGCAGCGTTTTGAAGGATTTGGTGCGATAGTCGGCGAAGCGCAGCTCTTTGCCAGGCGTCACCGTCGCCAGATGCTTGATAGCCCGCTGCACTTCGCGCAGCATCTCAATGGGTCGCACCATGAGGTAGTTGTGCTTGCGATCCTCCTCCGGCCAGTAGGACCAGGCCAATATGACATCGAACACCTTGGCATCGTGATGCAGTGGACGCTCCAGGCTGCCGTTCAGTATGACCTCGTACAGTGTCAGCTCGTGCGTGGGTCTCCGCATCTTTGCTGCATACTCGCGGCACAGCTCATAGGCGGTCTTCGTCGGCGAAATTGTGGCATTCACCTGCGTCTTCTCCTGCAAATGATGGGCGTGTTTTAATTAATAAATTAATCGATGCTCAGCAAATGGACTCACCTCTGTGGTATTGTCGGGATTGGGATTTAGACTGATCCAGATCTTAATATCGCCCGATTGCTTAACGGCATCCTTTAGTGATTCGGCGGCTGCATAGTATTTCTTGAGGCACATCAGCATCGCATGCTCCTTTTTCTAATGGGGTCGCATGCAAATATAAAGAGGCAAAATCAGCAATTGAGAAAGATTTGCAGGACATATGCTATATCAGGTATATAAGATTGTATAAGTGTGCAAAATACAACTATTTTCCACATATTATATTATATTATATTATATATAAAAGGAACACTTAAACAAGCTTCTGTTGAGTCAGAACTTGATGATGATAAATAATAGTCTACATGGAATTACACAATAAACAAAGCTATCTGCTGAAGCAACCACAACAAGGTCAAAAGCTGATAAATTGCAGCTGTGGCTTCTGTTCTGATGATGACTGGTGCATCTCGATGATTCAGCAAAATGAACTTTGTGCTTTGGTTTAGTTAATTGAAGGGAATGAATGGTGCACGTTGGGGACAATTACCATTTCATCGGCGCCGCAGGGAAATAGATTCTTGTAGAGCACTATCAGATCGGTTAACACATCGGCCTCCTTCTGGGAGTAGATGAGCTCGTCGCACTGTGGGAGAGTTAAAGTGGTTGAGTGAATTGGTTTCTATAACTAATGATAATGATTTTGTCACCTGTTTGGCTAGCAACGTTGGACCCCATAAAATGGTCAGATTCTGTACGCTCATTTTGTTCTTGGCCTGCTGTGAGCTGATGAACACCAGATGCCCGACAATGCGACGCAGCGTCTCCCGCTCAATGGTGCTGAGGCGACTGAGCAGCTCCTTGTATATCGGTATCTTCTCGGTGGCAACGGCCAGTTCGGTGACAAACACAAAGCTGTCGGTCAGTTTGCCCAGCAATCTTTCCGGCAGATCGCGCATGAATCGCTTGAGCACGTTGGCCACGTCGTGCTCGTTGTACTCATTGCGGGTGATCTCCACGTTGAAGGCATCGGCACGAAAGGCGCTCATCAGCTTGTGCATGGAATTCTCCGATCCAGATTTGCGGTAAATACCCTCCGACATGGAGCCGTGTATGTACACAAAATTGATGCACTTATCCACAATTACGGGGACATCGTAGCGCGTCAACTGCTGATCGCCCAGCGAGAAGCCGTTGTTGTGCGCCACCTCCCGTATAATGTGACGCCAGATTTTTGTCTCGCGCGCCGAGCTCATTATCATGTAGACCGCATACGGCGGACAGTCGATCATCAGCATTGGTCCGCTCTCCACGTGCAGATTGTCAATGGACTCGTCGCTCTCCTTAAGGACTGCAATTCAATGGATTTGTAAAATTTATCAAATATTTTTGTGGATTCAATAAACTCACCAATGCAACGCGCCTTACGCAAATCCATTTTCTCCACGTTGCCGTTGGCCTCGCTGACAAAGATGAGGCGCCGCTGACTCTTGCGCAGCACCAGCCAAGTGCCGCTCCACTCTGAGGTGATCGAGTTCTGCGAAGAATGCAAATATATTAGAAGGATTCAGATGTAGTGGAGCAGGAGGACGCACCTTTAGATAGCACCAGCCGGCTCGATAATAGTGGCAGGTGTATTTCACGGGCACAATGTTGGTGAGGCTCTCGAGGATCTTTTGCATCCAGACGCCGCGCTCGGACTCTTTGCCAACGCCATAGAGATGGGCGACACGCTGCTGCTTCACATTGCCGTTGGCATTGCTGGTCATCAAGAGATTGGGATTGGAGGACATGCTGTCGCTGCCAGCGGCACCGCCATTCTTCGGCTGTGACGTCGTCACCTCGAAACAGTAGAAATGTGTGGCGCTATCGGTGACCCGACTATTGCTGACGCACTGCAGCGTCGTGATGGCATCCAACGGTATTATCTCCTTGGGCGTCTTCATCTCCTGGTCGAGATACGTCTGAAACTGTCTGTCCCGCAGCACAGCCTTGCGGTTCTGCATCTCCTTCAGTATATCCTCGACGACCCCCGATGGGAAACGCACCAGCGGCCCCTCGTAGCGCACCAGCATCGGCGACAGACTCGGCCTGGGCACCATCTGCAGCGCCACCTTCACATCCGACTGTCGCTGGCCGCCAGCCTTGAAGCTTCCCCTGCGCATTGCATCCATGCGAATCTTAACATTCGAGAAGGCGTTCATCGTCTGCCGGAAGCGGGAACCCAGCGTATTCCGTGACTCTGAACTGCTGGGATTCGATGACGAAGCTGCGGACGCCGCAGCTGTTGCAGGTGTCGCCGTCGTTGCCATCGGTTGTCCATCGCCGCCAATCGCCTCCAAATAGGTGGGTGGACTGTCGCCCTCGATGTGCCCCTTGTCGCCGACAAACCAATTTGTGCGATTCCGTGACGGTGCCGCCAGATCAACAATTGCCTTCGCCGGCTTCTCCTCCAGCCGACTGAGATAGGGCCGGGCGCACAACTCTGTCGCATCCAGCTCCATCGTGTCCGTCCCATCCAACATATGATCCATGCTGTCGCTCAACAGCTGCGCATTCTGATGAACAATTTGGGGCTGCTTTGCTTTTCCATCTTGTTTCTGGTTTCTGGTTGCAGTGGCAGTTGAAGTGGCAGCTGCTGTTGATCCTGATACGGATGCATCATTCCGGCCATCCTCCTCGGAGGTGCACATGCTGACATCGTCCTGTTCGCGCTTGATGGTGCCATAGGTGTCCTCCTCGAGCAGATGCTCCAGCAGCAGCAGCTCGTTGCTCTTGTTGGAGCGCGACAGCGTTGAGCATTTACCCATCAACGGATCAAACTCCTCAATGAGCTCCGGTGGCGGCGGCAAATGCACCGATGTCGTCCAACAGCCGCCAACGGCGCCATCATTGCTATCCAGCTCACCATCCTCGCTGATGCACGCCAGCTCCAGTTGGGGCGTCAACAGTTTGCCGCGACTCGTGCTGCTGGTGGCCATCTCGAATAGTTTGCCATAGGTTGCCTCATGATTGGCATAGACTGGCTCCGGCGATGAACTCGACTCGCATTCAGCTTCCGCGTCAGCGTCCGGCTCAGAATCGGCTACGGGCTCGGTTTCAGATTCGGCTGCCTCGCCATAGAAGTGCCAAGAGTCGCTGCGCTCCGGTTTCGGTGCACGCGCTTCCTCAACGGCAATGCTGGCCGAGATGAGCAGCGATTCCTCGCGCTCGGCGGCAGCTGCCACCCGATTGAGTTCGTGCAGTTCCGCAGAGTCCACTTGGGGTCGACGCAGCTCGATGTTCTCGTAGTTCTTGCGTCGCTTGTGCCGCACAGGCGGCTGCACTCCAGCATCTAACTGCTGTGATAGACGCGGCGGCGGATAGCTGGGCATGGGTTGCTCCTCGCTGGTCGAATCCCCGCTGCTCGATTGACGCTGCTGCTGCTGTGGCTGACTGCGCAGCTGCACCAGTTGTGCCGCCTCCTGAGCCAGATTCTTGGCCACTGGCAAGGGTGGCGCTGGACGCGAACGCAACGCCTCATCGTAGCTGGGCGGCTTGGCCTTGATCTTCGGTTTGTGCTGGACTTTGGGCTTGGGCACCTCGTACTCCAGTTCCGTGTGCGCGCTGAGATCCGTGTGACCGCCACCGGCGGCATTGCGATGCAGTGGACTGCTGAACTGTATCGAATTGAAGACGTCCGTGTTTGGCATTGTGCGTCGTCGATCTAGCTCCATTTGCTGTTCCAATTCTGTAAAAGTGACGAAGCCGGTTGATGATTCCGGCGTCTTGTTGTTGTCCCGTCTGCCCAGCGAAAAGTTTGAGCCAAATAATTTGCCGGCGTTCCTCAGCCGGCTGCTGGCGTCAGCGCTTAGACTGCTAATTGTCTCCGTGGAGCTCTTCAGATTCTTATCCAGACGCTTCCTAGCGCCTTTGGCCTTGACCGCGACCCGTTCGCCGATCGCTTCGCCGAGTAGCTTCGAGGTGGTGCCCAGCGAGCGCAGCAAGTTTCTGTGAGAGATTCAGATTGATTCGTTCGTTATTCACTTAACTCAAAAAAACAAAAACGATCCCGCACCGCCCACTCCAATTGGGGTTAGTAGCGTGTAGAGGAACACCTCAAAAATAAACAGTTAACCACCCACACAAAAATCTGTAGATCTGTTTGTTGTTGTCGTCAGACATTCGCTGCCAACTGCCAGGCGACAACTGAACTCAACTCGAAACAAAACAAAACGGAACGGATCCAATGGAAAATGGAACCGAGCTCAGCGCATATCATTTGTCATTGATCCTGAAATGTCAGACGGCAGGCGACTATTTTTGGATACGCCCGACGTCATTGGCGTGATTAATGCGTCGGCGGAAGTTGAAGTTCAGCGCCGCAAAGGAGCCCTATAAATAGAGTCATGCACCAGATGAATCAGTGGCAGCAACTAGTTGTGCGCAACATGCATACATTATGGGGTGTGTGGCAGGGCGGGGGCGGGGCGGCAACTTCGGTTTGCTGTCCCTGCAACAGTTTCAGCTGTTGCCTGCATTCATTTCAAACGAAAATGAATCCGAGTGGAATCGTTGAACAGCAGTCAAAGATTGTAAATAAAAATTTTAAATATTTTTTAAATTACCAGAAATTTCCTAAATGCCCAAAAAACTTCTACTTATCAAAGAGATATGTTGTGGTTTACATAGTTATAAATATATAGTATCAATAACTGATTATTGAATTATTGTACAATATTCAAATGATTATCGTTTGAAAATTAAAAATCGAATTCTTGACTCGGATTTGTTTCTTAAAGTTGATTTTAGTCAGAATTAAAACATGCTTCGATAATGAAATCTTTTCAAATAAAACGAATTTTCGAAATCCACAAAACGACTATTTGGAAAAGAGTAAAAATTAAATTTGAATTTAAAAAAAGACTTGTGTCCGTTATTAATATTAATTGTAGATGTTTAATGAGCCCACATTAGTAGATGATATTCAAATGTTGCCACAAATTGATCTGATCACCTTCAATTCAAAGGCATCCCAGAAGTATATCCCAAAACCAGACCAGGATCAACCGCATCCTCGTGCATTCCAATTTCTACTAATCGTGTGTTAAGCAACTATTTAATTTAATTTAATTTATACACAAATCAATCAAAGTTAGCGTTTCTACAGTGTTAATCTTTACACCCGATCCACTTGGATTAGTTGTCAACGAATACAAAATAATAATAATTCCAATTCAAATTAAAATACCACGGGATTACGGGAATAATATGGCAATGCACTACTATACATATAAATAAATAAATATATAGATATATATAAAGATTGAGAGGATTGTAAAAATACACCAGAGATTCGAACAGTTAAGAGCAAAAGTTGAACAAAATTGTTGGTAACAAAAGTCAGTTTACTTGTCATCGTCGTCACAGGTCGAGGATAGCTCCGCCTGTTCGGACGAGGCGGCGCCTTCCGCCCCCGTTTCCGTTTCGGAATCACACTCAAGTTCATCTTGCCCACGTTCCCGACGCACATCGTCCACTTGCTCGCCCTCGTCTACGTACCCGGGTGACGCCGACTTGTATTTGCCGCTCTGCGAGCTCTCGCTGCAGTCGAGCGATACATTTGATGTGTAACGGAAATCATCCTCCGGCTGCCCATTGACACCGCCACCGCCGATGCTTGTCGTGGACAACTCGCTGGTGATGGAACAGCGATCGAGTCGTCGCCGTTCCGGCTCAATGTTCAGCGGCTTGGACGACAACTGCGGCACCTGTGGCGCTGCACGCAGAGCGCCTCTGGGCGATTGTTGTCTCTCCTCCTGCTCCGGCAACAGCTCGGCCCGTGCTCGCTGCCTGGGCGCGGGCCTGGGCGTGGCATAAACTGGTTCGCTGCTGGACACATTCTCATTCGCATCGGGGCCGTAGATCGGCTGCTCCACATTGTGCTCCTGCAGTATCAGTTTGCCATGGCTGCTCGTCACCAGTTTCTTCTCCGTGCAGCTGCCATGCAGATTCTCCGCTTCGATATTTTGCTTTCTGTTAGTGTTGTTGTTGTTAATGTTGCTGTTGTTGTTGTTGTTGTTGTGGATGTTGTTCTGTGTTGTGTGGTGGGTGTTAAGGGAGTTGGAGTTACTGTTCCTGTTGCTGGGAGTGGAAGTGGAACTGCTGCACACATTGATCTCGACATTCTCGTAGTTGACGGACCGCAACTCCGGATAGAGGCGACGTGGCGCCGGCACGGGTCGTGTCTGTGCGCCGCCCGCCTGTTCCATGTCTAAAGACGACTGAAAGCAGATCAGAGAGCGAGAAGGGTTTCGCATAAGCATAAAAATGTATATATACAAAAGCAGCGATATATATATATATAGAGATATAGAAGCAATAGAGAATATATATATATAGTATATATTGTACATAATCAATCGATTTCACCGATGAGCTCTTAAGACTAACTCGACCTAAGAGGAAATAGTTATTTTTAATAATTAATTACAAGCAAAAAGCCAATTTGTGGTATATTTAGATTAAAGGTTTATTTTATATATATTATAATAATATAAATTAATTATATATAGGTATGTACAGATGTTGTATATACATAGGACAAAAAAAAAGGATGAGGATTAAGGATTTTATTACTTTTTGAGCGCATAAGGCAATGTTTATTTAGGGTCTTTCTATAAAATAATCTCAATTTGAAGGGTTTATTTTTTTTTCTTTTTTTTTACCTACCACTGGGAGATTCCTTAGACCATATGGGAGAAGGGTACGTTTGGGTGGGTTCAAAAGTTAATGTCAGGCAAGGCAGGATTTACGTAGGGAAGGCAACGCTACCTGTTGCATGCAGCATATAAAAGTGAGTTATAATGCACAGCAGCGGCACAGTTAACGCAAGCAACGCAACGTGCAACAAGAGCATGCAACAAGTCGCAAGTTTTAGGCACAATCTGTGGGAGCTGCTCTACTGCCTGCTGCTACAGTTCTTCGGCTCAATCTGCTGCACAACGAAGCAGACAAAGATGCCACCAGTGACGGGCAACAAGCAACAGCATCAACATCAGCAAGAGGTTCATCGCCCACATACACAGCGGCATGCCACGTCCTATGACAAAGTGGAGCTGTTGCATCGGATGCTCGTCGCACAGCAGCTGCAACAATTGGAACAGCGACGTCTGCTGCGACTCGCACTCGAGCGGGTGGAGGCGACTCAAGTTCCAGTTTGAGTTGATCAATTATAGGCGTTTATCTCTTGAGTAGTCATAGTTTAAGTTTTGCATATTTAAGTGCAAATTATCATAGAAAGAAATCTGACAAAGTGAACAATAAAACTGAACAATTAAGAAAACTAAACAAAATATGCTTTTTATATGAGGGGAGACATGATAAGTAATCATTTGGACAAACTAAACGTGATGAATTTGGAATACTTGCTATATTCTACATATATATATATATATATATATATATATATATGTATATATATACAATATATTTAAGCAGAAAAAAGACCTAAAGCGAGAAACACAAACTGGGCGAAAATGTCAGACACGTGTTTCCTCTTCGGGTCTACTACGTTGGCCAATTACTTAAACGACAATCGCCGTCGATGTATAGCTAGATATATAGATATATACATATGTATATATATGTATATATAAAGATAGCCATCATTAATTGCCCATTTGGCTTTCACTTTCCTCTTTGATCGCTCTCGAACCTTGTTCTCTGTATCTTTGTCCGGTTGCAGCAGAGTAAAAAAAATAAAAGTCTTCAATAATGGCACTAAAACTTGGCCAATTCACAAAGAAAGCCAACTTCCAATGACCATTCAAGCTGCGCACACATACACATATACATATATATGTATATGCGTAAATATTTATATATATTTGTATATATTTACATTCAGTAGGAGTCTGTTCAGTTTAAATACAATCGAACTGAAAGCAACACTCACCACAAGATATTCTTCGACCTGAATTCAAAGAAAGTCGCGCAATTGCTTTTGCTGATTGGCCAGGTGCATCTATATATATAGATATATATATATATACAAGATGCAATACAGAATTGTATATATCAACTGTGTAGAATCAGGAAATAAAACGACATCTTCGAAAATAGAGCAAAATATAACTCAATTTTCTTGTGAAAAAATAAACAAACAAAAGAAACATTTTAAAGCCATTTTATAATAAGGCTCTAGGAATTAATAGCCTGATTCCACTACCAACATTTCGACACTCTCAAAAATTCGTTAAGTATGTTGTGAATTTTTGAGAAATTCAAATGTTTTATCAAAGTTCGAATTCAGGTTATAAAAGCACACAAACAGCTGCCATTTCTAACGAGATAAAAGGTTAAACCTTAAAATTTGAATATAAGCAAAGTCTGAAAACAACAACAACAATGAAATAGGCAACAAAACACATCTAAATCAATTGTTTTATTATTCATTTTTATTCATAATCCGATCCACTCTTTTTTATTTAACGACCCACGTTGTCTGTTCTCCCAATGGAATCGCAAAATGTGAAGAATGTGCGAAATGTTGGGCATATTGGAATCCGGCTTTAAGTTGGCCAATACGATAACTGTATGTCTCGCACCATAAATCCATATAGATTACATTTATTAGGGTTTATCAACTATTCATTTATTAGGGTTTATCAACACTTCCAACTATTTTATACAAAGTGGATAATTGTACACTCTGTTGCAATAGCTGGCATTTGTGGAATATAGTTTTCTTTTACGGATAGCTCTTCAAGTTGCACACAGTCCACAGATAGAACTGTGAACTCTGGAACTCCGGGCCATTTGCCGTAGACAGCTGGACATTTGGTGGAATTTGGGATGGATATGGTTCATGTTGTTTGGAGCTTAAGTGCCCAGCACTTTAAATGAAAGTTGTGCTGGGCAGCTGCAGCTGGCTCAATCATTTTGTTTACAATGTTAATGAACTTGTTGTTGTTGTAGTTGTTATTATTATTGTTGTTGTTGTTGTTGCTGCTTTCCGCAACAACTTGAATAAATGGATGAATGAACTTGCATATGACAATGCGTCTGATGCATCTGTTGCACGCCTGAATTATGGACACACAACGAGCGAATGAGAGACGGGGAGACGGGGATCGGGGAGTGGGGAGAGTCCATCACCATCCACAACGAAGCAAATCATATTCTAATTGGGCAACATCATGTGAAGCATTTTCTAGGAAGAGCAACTCATCTGCCTCCCCACTCCCACTTCACGGAATATTGTCGACTTGATGATTAATCGGAAAGCTTCTTGAAGCAATTGTTCCACGTCTAAATGATTCAATGGGTACACATATATATATATCTATATATAAACAGCATGGGGATATCGAACGAAGAGTCATTTATATATGTATGTTTGTATGTATGTATGTATGTATGTATGTATCTATGTGATAGTGGTAACATATATATCTTTGCGACAACCAATGTCAAGCAACAATTATAAATCGCATATAAGGCATGAATGGGCAGCTCGTTAAATCCATTAACGATCCCCAAACTAGGGCTTCCCAATTTAATTCAGCCATCAATCAATATGTCTATTGTGATACATCAGGGATCTAATCATCAAATTATTTGGCTTTCGCTTTCTTCTTTTAGATTAAAAAACTAAAAATGTAACAAAAGAATACAAAAATGGCATCGACGAAGAAACTCACTGCCAGAAGTAGATCAAGATCACAAATATATATAAATAAATATAAAAATATATACATACATATTTATATATAGACTTGTACATATATGTAGATATGTGTATGCTTAATAAGACAACAATTTATGACAACAAATATATATATTGTCTTATCTTGTAATTATCGCGAGACCGGTGCAAAGTTGTTTGAGTTGCAAATGGCAAAATTAGATGTTTTGTGTATTTTGCTGTTCTTCAAAGATGTGAGTTCATTTTAAAAACTATACTTATATATATATATATATATATATACATATATATATATGATAATATATCGCCCAAAAAGTTCTACTTCTAATCATAAAAAATATACATTTTTTATTAAGTCGTTCAAAGTTTCACAACACATATGAACAAAACATTCTTGGCAACAGTATAAAGTATATACATATATATATATATATATATATATATAGCTAAACTGTATATATATATATATATATATATATATATATATATAGCTAAACTGTATATATATATATATATATATAGCTAAACTATATATACGGCTGCAGCGATAACCCATTGAAAATCCGAGCTCAGCTCCGACCCTTTCATGAACCAGGCGTGCCGAGGAAGGCATCAAGTCTGCGGCTGCTGTGAGTTATCAGTTGCTTATAAATAAACAAACGCTGACAGACGTCTTCCAAGAAATTGCAGTTATCAACACAAACGAATAATAAAACTTCGTTAATAATAATAATATAAAATAAAAAAAACGAGGGGAAAAACTTGCAAGCATAAGCGTTATAGTTAAAACTTAAAGATCCGAAGTTTAAATACAAAATTCGGTTTTCATTTAAGACAACTAATTTGAATTGAATACACAAATCTATTTTTGGCAAATGTACATTTCTATAACGGATTCAAATATTACTTTGGCCCCTTAGTCATGTTCTGCCCAAAATATATATATTTATATATATATATATTTATATTTGACATAGTTCAGTGCTCTTGAGCTCAATTTCGAGGTAGAAACCGAGTTGAATTCAACTAAAGCAAAGACACAAGCTGCACCCAGAAAGAAAATGTACACTTTGAGTGGAGTGGAGTGGAGGAAAGTGAGTGAATTGTGTGATTCACTTGCCCTTTAACGAGTACATTTGATAGCTCTTGTTTACGGCGCAGTTGTTCTTGTTATTATTGTTGTTGTTTGGCATTGATTCGTTGTTATAAACGTGAATCATATAGCCTATAATGATATGTATGTACAAATAAACAGGCATCCACATAGATGTACGTATATATGAAAATCTATATATGAGTATTTATACCAATCATGTTTATCTGGCGGAGTGTCCAGCAAAAGACGCTGATGCCGCAGGAGTTCGAGTTGCATGCCAAGCAACTGGAAAGTCATATGAATGTGAATGTGAGTGTGTGAGTGTGTGAGTGTGTAAGTGCTGAATAAGCAGAACACTTAAATGTCAACGCATGAAGAAATTGCCACCGATCAGAAGTACAATTGCATTGCAATTCGGAGCACAAATATATAAACATAAACATAAACAACAGAAATAAACACATAAATCTATAGACTTCATTGCGAGAGCTGATCAATCGATTTCTATAAGGTTTTACCGACTTATTTATTTATTTGTCTGTTGTCGCTATTAATAAATAAATAAACTGCATCCGTTATATATAGACTGATGTCCTACAATATCAACGTGTCTCCTCCTCTATTCAACGTGAAACTAACCAAGCTTTAAAGATAACATTTTGATTTTCTCAATATTTTCACTCGATTTTTAGTTGATTTACACACGCGCCTGCGTAACAGCAACAACAACAACAACAACAACAATAACATTTGAATGCAGCCAGCAAAACGTGAATAGACTATTCAAAAAGAGCCAATGCGAAATAGTGGAGAGAGCGGGAGAGAGACTGCGAGAGTAGTTTAGAGGGCGCATGCGTTGCTTGATTAGCTGACAGACAAAGAATTACAAAGCTGATTTGTAACTAAATGTGTATGCATACATACAAATGCACACACACACACACACTCACTCACACACGTACGCAGCCAGACAGAGGGTGTCTGTGTATGAGTGTCTGCACTCTGTGCATTTGAAGGCAACGTGTTTGCGGCGCAAATGGTGATCCATCTGGTTTTTTTGGGCTTGTCAGCCGGGCAGCCAGTTATTGTTGCTGTTGTTGTTGTTATTCTTCTTCTTGTCTGCAATTGTGCCTTGTGCTTTTGTGTGTGCGACAAGTTGAAAAGTGGAGTGAGTCTGGTGTATACAAAAAATAATGACAAATGTGCTTTGTGTTTACCCTGTAAGCAAAATTGAGAGCTGGCCTGTGGAAAATGTCGCTCCGACCTTATAGAAAAATGTTTTTTATATTTTTATATTTTCTTTCTCTTTTATATATGGCAAGTTACAGAGAATCTGCATGTCGATCATCGCAGCAGAGTTAAACTGGAAGTTCAGTTTTTTGTTGGTGAATTGAGCTCTTGAATCTTCAGTTAGTTGAAATATTGAAGCGACTGATTCACTAAAAACAAAAGCAAAGAAAATCGATTTATTTATTATGTACCGTTTTGATTAACGATTAGTGACAATCGATTATCAAAGTTCGCCATGGCATTTGCCAGAGGGAAACTCGCAAAAAATCAACAAGCACACGCACACACACATACATATATATATATATATATACATATATGAATGTGTGTCAGCAGCATCAAACTTAATATGTTTATAATTGTCTCAAATTGCCAAACAATTAAAAGTTAGAAACAAAAAAATTGTCGTACACAACAAAAACAAACAAGAACAAAAATGCGAATGCGAATTGGGCCCCACGGTCAAAGCGTGTCCCATTTTGCGTTAACAGGTGGACACTGTGCATCCAATAAATATACGCACATACTGAATCGGAGTGACAGAGAGAGATATAGAGCGATAACGGGTTTACATTTAGGTTTGAGTTCTGCTTTTTCTCTCGCTCAAGCAATTTCTGCGTATGTTCAAAATTTGAGTGATAAGCAGTCGTAAATTAGTTAGTGGGCACAACAACAATATTTTGTGCTAAAGGGATAATATATCAAATCAAATCAAACGCACACGTCTCTAAATGAGTGTGCGGATGCGTCTATGCATGCATTCATATATACACAACAAAGCCAACACACACACACACACACACACACATAAAATGCAACCGCGAGAGAGCAGATAAATGTTTGCTGCAATCACTGTTAAGCAACTGTTAAGAGTTAGATAATGGAATTTCGATCGCATAACATTATATCGGCATACACACAGGCAAGCAGAGACATGCATACACATGTATAAAGTGCATTTTTAAGGCGTGTATTGTTTTCGGGAAAAAAATGCGGGCGCACGCTTAAAGGTTAATAAGAGAGCCAGCGATAAAAAGAGCGATGCGCGACAGAGATGGATGGATGCATGTTTCTTTCATTCTTCTCTTCCCTCCTCTGTTGTTTCTTTGTTTTGTTATTGTTTTCGACACGGATTTAAATGTTTTGTATATGTTAAGAAATTTATGCAAATTAACCCAACACCAAAAGATATAAAAAAAAGTAGAAAAACAACAAACTTTTACCTTTCGCTTTTGTCGCCGGACAGCTGTAAATTTCTATGCAATTATGCGAAATTTGTGTCGTTGGCCCACATTAAAAACACACACACACACAAACATAGACACAATAAAAAATAAAGAAGATTTAAATGCACTGTTGCACTATTTGGTCACATTTGTCGCCTGGAAGATGAAGAAGAGGGATTTCAATTGACAATTGACGCTGCACATAATGATTTACATACATATATTTCTATATATGAATGTGCTTAACTGATCCCCTCTCCCTTCAGCAACGGATTCGTTCAGTTTCGCTTCGTTTAGTTTTTGCTTTTGCTTTTGCTGGACACGAACTTTTTATTTATGATTTGCGCTGCTGAGTTGAATGATTCATTTCCATGGTTTTATCACAAGCAGCACTAACAGCAACACTAACAGCACTGTCACTAGCAGGTCGCCGATCTCGCACACAGATTGCCTGCGAAATGAGTCGCGACTCGCGAATCGCGATTGCAAACGGAATGGAAATGGAATGTGTCTCTTTTTGCTGACTGACCGGCAACAACAACAACTAATGATACTACGAAAAACAATATTAACCACGCACGTATCTACGTTCAGCACTTGACACAGTCGCGGCAGAAGCGGACTTATCGCGACAAGAGCAAAATAAAATGCCAAACAACTTGTTTGCTGCTCATTTGATATGTGTATGTGAGTGTGCGTATCAGTGTGTGTGCTTACACTCACAGATGCGCTTTTGTTCCGTTGTGTGTCGAATGTTAGAGTAGTTTTTTGTTTATGGAGACAGCGTAGTCTGTTAGTTTGGCTCACTGTTGTCGCTCAAATGATCTGTTAGTGGTATGTTGTTGCTCAAAAGGATCTGTTAACTGACTGTTACAGCCATACTGATCCATAATAAACTCACTAATTGTTAATTCACTGTTATTGAAAGCAACAATTCTAATTTACTTTTCAGCCCAGCCGCAATGCAATTTATTCAGCATTAATATGAAAAAAGATTGGAATGAAGAAGTAAATAATGTAAACATTCGAATATATTTTTTTTTTTTTAAGTTGGGCAAAATGTAATTATCAAATTGCCCGCGTTATAGATGGGCCCGTCTCTGACGTATCAATGCAAGTACCTAATATCGATGAATAATCGATTACAACTCATCGTTTAGAGCAAGTAGTTGGCAACGCGGCCCGTCCTCAAATTCGCACTCACGCTAAGTTGGGTGCGCCCTCTAGTGACAGAGCTCGAGTGAAGTGAGCTGCGCGCCAAACCTGTTCCCACTTGAAGTTAGCTGCGGACAAGCCAATGCAATAACCACTATTTGGTGAGTGTTGGCTTATTACCAGTTTTCTCAGTGCTGCGCTTGTGTAAGTGTATGTGTGTGTGTGTGTGTGGCACGCATTCGATTCAGCAGCCCATGTGTATGTGTGGGCGTACGCAAACAACATCCACGGCTGCGATTGGCCAACGCCATTTAGCTGCTGCGCACAAGCTCCACAAATGACGAAACTCGTTTGGCAACGCCCACCGAAACCGTTATATGCGTATGCCAACTGCTGCGACGTTGATGCTTCCCCCATTTTGTGTGTGTGCGTGTTTGTGTGCGTGCTTGTGTGCGTGTGTGTGAGTGTGCGTGTGTGTGTGTGTGTACGTGTTGGCTTGTTTGTTTGTTTGCTTGGGCTTCGTTTGTCGTATAAGTGATGAGTCAATTAACCCAACATTCCTCGAGGCCACATATTGCTTTAATTAAACAGACAAACAAAATTGCAACAAAAACATCAGCAACAACAACAACAACAACAACAACAACAACAGCAACTGCAATGCACTACAAATTACGGTTGTTGTTGTTGCTTCTTCTATTTCTGACTTTCGTCGCTGTTGTTGTTGTTGCTGTTCCTGTTGTGGGCATTAAATGAAAAACACAAACACTTCGACAAAGTTAAATATGTATGCATGCAAATGTATGTGTGTGTGTGTGTGTATTCTCATTTATGTTGAATACGTTTACCAACACACACACAAAGGCGCAACCTTGAAAGGCCAACAGCACAGCAAAAGTTGCGCTCTTAATTAAACTTTAATTACTTGTAATTAATAAAGTAGTTTGAATGCGTTAAGCTTTGTTTTTTTTTGCATCGTTTTGTCAACTGCTTTTATTTTTTTCCAATGCTTGCATGTAATTAACACTTGTCTGTGTCTGTGTGTGTGTGTGTGTGTTTCTGCTAACTATAAATTTGCAGTTCGAATATGTTGCCTACTTTAAGGCGCTCAATATTCAATTTTCTCTGATATTATTTTTTAGTATTTAAAATTAAAGTAAGCAACATCTTCAAGTTTCTAGAAGCAATTTCTGATTAAACTAGAGCTACAAGCTTTTAAGCCTTGTTTTAAATATGTTTATATTATTTTCAATAGGTCGTAGAATTCGGCATTATTAAATTAAAAATCAACGCAGATTGGATTATTAAAACTGAATGAATAAACTTATAATTAATAGCAACAGAACTGCTCAAATACAATTTATTGCTTAAAAAAAACAATTTTTCATTCAATAGTGTTTTAATATCCTTTGTGCTTATCTTATTTATTCTTCTTGTTTCTCTCTTTGGCATTGAAATAAAAATAAATCCATTGAAATATCATTTAATTATTTACTTGAGCCAATTAAAAATGCAGTTTGAGCGATAAATTAAAACAAAAATGCTACAAATAACTGGGCGTGTGAATTTCAGATTGAATTGAATTTATATAAAATCTTATATATATATATAAAATTATTTACGGCAAAATAAAATCCGCCATAAATATCACTTAATATAATGGGTCATTCTTTTATTGTGTCGTAAATCAATTACAATTATAATGAAAGAAAGCAAATAATTTAATATTTGTAAATCAATTGATGTGAGTTGAAAAAACTATCAAAAACTAAAACGAACAACTTTAAATATTTTAGTGACTTCAAACTTAATTTAAAAATATATGATTAAAGTAAAAGAAAATGTTGTACTTTAACAAGCATACACTAATAATAATAATAATAATTATATATTTCAATAGCATATTTTACTTTGGAGAAAAGTTCTCTATGATAAAAAGAAGCCGCAATAATGCCTCGGATGATGACAGGACGATGACGATGATAAGGATGCGAAGGATGAACATTGAACATGGAAAATTGGACATTGGTGAGTTCATTAATGAGGGATCAGAGCTAAACACAAATGGAAACACAGACCAAACAATTTGCCTGATGATTGCCAGACAATGGAAAATGGAAAATGCAGAATCTCAAATGCAAAATGAGAGATGAGGAATGAAAAATGCATGCCAACTTCAGTGGATGGTAAACTTGAGGAAAACGACCGCATGCAAATTGCATGCCACTGAAAGGAAAATGAAAATGAAACAAAGCAAAACAAGGCAAAACAAAAACAAAAAACAAAAACAAAAAAAAAAAACACAAATAAAATAAAACCAAAATGTTGCGAACAAAACCGAATTTGGGATTTCGGTTGAGCTGACGAGCTGAGGATAAAAATGGGAAAATGGGTACCAGAATGTGATTCCGAATGCGAATGGGAATGAGAATGAAAATGGGAAATGGGTATGAAAATGAGGTTTACATTTGAAAACCGTATCACAATGAACCAAAATGTGAACAATGACAGCAAACTGCAAACAAATTTTGCATGCAAAACGCAACAAACAAATGAAATCTATGAAAGAGAGAGAGCAAGACAGAGAGAAAGAGAGAGAGAGAGAGAGCGACAGAGAGGAAGATAGAAGAGCGAGATGGAGGCTGCAGGTGGGTTAATGAGTGTGAGCGGGACAGCTGCAGTGTGGGCGCTCGACCAAAGGCAAAATCACTCAAAGGACTTCCACTTGAATGTTCTTCAAAACAATTGAAAACCAAAAAAAAAAAAAATAAAAATAAAAATAAACACACACAAAGCACGCAGCAGAGGAAAAGGATAGTTGGAGACGCAAAAAAGGAACCAATTCGAAGACCCAAATACAAAACGCAAAAAAAAAAAAATCAGCTACTGTTTGCAACGCGCTTAATGCAGCTCCTTAAACCCTCAGACAAAAAATAAAAAATAAAAAAAAGAAATGAAAAAAAAAAAACAAGAATGGAAACAGATCCTGGCAAACTGCGTTTGACACACTTTATCGACTTCTGACTTCTTTGCCGGCAGCTCCTCAGGCAATTTGCCGAGTGCAATTTAGCGAGCCTTGCAAATTTCACGCTTCACAATATAAATATGTACTGCACACACACACACACACACATACACACACACACATACACACACATTTCAATTGTTGCTGCTCCTCGCAATGCAAACAGAGTCCTTTGAAAATAGATAGTTTCCCAACAATCAAATATTGTTTGTCGATTTCCCTCCGGATACTTGATACAAATTGAAAGCGATGAGTCGGAAACGTCGAGTTGCAGCCTGCCACGGATCGATCGTCCTTTTCAATGCGTCCTTTTTTTCCCAATCGCTAATTGGCGCAACCGCTCAAATATCGCAAATTGAGTTGAAGCCAAGAAATCAATTGGACAACTAAATGATGGCCGATACACAAATACAAAATAAATACGAAAAGTAATTGAGAAACGATACTTAATTGACTGCAAAATAAAAATGTAAAAAAATAATAATAATTATACAAAAAAATAAATAAGATAACTTATGTAATTAAATAAAATATATGCTTAATAATAATACATGCGTTTAAGTTAGTTAATTATATAGCTATTTAATGACATTATGAAATTGTTATAATGATAAAAAGATTAAATAATTAAGAGCAGACAAATAACAATTCTCATTATTCATTTGAGAAACCTATCGATTTACTATTTTTAAATTATACAATTCAAAACAGCTAATAAATAATTCGTACAAAGAACATTTTTCTGATTACTTAATTAATTACTTAATTACAAATTAAATTTCCTAGGCGATAAGCCTAGACATAGATAACTACTTTAGATAGTTGCTTGATACTCGAATTATTTTGTGATTTCGTCAAGAATATTAAATATTAATTAGAGGGTTTCTTACAGTATATATATAAGAAATCAGCTGTAAGATATATAATAATGCTATCCAAAACGATATCCAAGTTTTATGAATATATCTTTAATATTGGGATAGTTGCTTTTATCAATCAATTGCATAAATAAATATTAATCGTTCTTAAATATAGAAATTCGATCGCTAGAAAAGTGGAAAAATGTTTTTGGTTCAAGAAAACTATTTAGAAATACATGAATTCTTAAAGTTAGAAAAACTTTTTGCCTAATTTTTTTAAAATATATTTCATAATAATAAAAAAAAAATCATTTGAGAATCTTAGAAATTGGTAATAAAATTTGCTCTCTTGACTGCTTTATTTGAGTTTAGCTACCGTCTGCTTTCGAGACAATAGATATAGGAAAAAAGTTGGCTAATTAAGGCAGATATACATTTATATTAAAAATAATATAAAAATGGTTAAACAAAAAAAAAAATTAAAGAAAATTCAATATATTATTGAGATAATCATTTTCAACTAATAACAATTTAATAACAAAAAATGCACATTCTTAAAACCAAAATACGAATCTTGATCAAAGAATTTATGTATTCTACAGTGAGTAAAAACACATAAAGAATTTAAAACTCAAATCAAGAAAATATTCTAAAAGAAAAATAAATTATTAAATAATTTATAATTATATTTATATTTATATTTATAATAATTAATAGTGCATAAAATCAAGGAGTGATTTTAAAATAAGAATTAAGAATTGCGAAAGCAATGCATATTTTTAACGGCAAAGAAGGCACATCAAATATGATACATATATGTGTATGTATATTTATATTATATATATATATATATATATATATAATTATATGTTTGTGTGATTTTCGTGATTTCCGGTAACAGTATTGTGGCCAAAATCATTTGGCACGCATGTGCGCGCGAGGCAGGAACTCATTTTCTATGGACTAAGGCACACACATACGTGTGTCTATGTATGTCTATCTGTGTATGTGTGTGTGTGTGTGTGTGTTGTTGACTCACACTCCATGAGCCGCACACAATGCCTGCTCTCGGCCCTCAAACACAATGTTGTTGTTTTTTGCACGTTCCTCGCCGCCCGCGACGAATCGTCATTTCGGCGAGATTCGGAATGCGGTATCAAATTGGGAATCATAATGGCAATGGAAATGGGAATGGGAATGGGAAAGGGAATGGGACAACTTGAACGCAACTATTTTTTATGCCTGGACGACTTCCTCTCTCTCGCTCGCCATCCCCTTCCCCCTCCCCTACTCCTTCCCCGTCCACTTCTTTTCATTTTTTATGAGCAACTATAATTGTTTTGGCTAAGGACGTGGATGTGGATGTGGAAGCGGCAAACTCGGACGAGACGACGACGACGACAGTCAGTCTGGCAGGGCGGCCATCATTTGGGATTAGTGTGCGTGTGTGTGTGTGTGTGTGTGTGTGTGTGTGTGTTGACCTTTGCATCTGCCAGAGGTCGTAACAGTCGCCAGGCACTAGGAGAACGAGAACGAGACAAGGAGAAGGAGTCGGAGTCGGAGTCAGTCGGAATAGTAGCAGTAGTAGTAGTTGTTGTTGTAGGAGCAGAGGGCAGGGGTCGGCATCCGCATGGCCCAGGAAGCCGTGCTCGTTATGGAGTCACGCTCATTGCTGCTCGTATATAAATTAAGATCCCTAAATGCTGACAGAGGGCACTAATTCAATGGCAATAAAACAGATATTAAACACACATCGAACTGGCTACCGACTGCCTGGCTGCATACCAGGACAGCGGTGGCAGGGGCACGGTGGCAGGGGCACAGTGGCAGGGGGGCAGGGGCATGAACAAAGGGGGACACCCCGTGAGCTCGGACCAACTCATGATTATGCTTATGATTATGTTCATCATCATCATCATCATCGTCATGTAGATTTGAGGCTGCTATGCATTAATGAATCAAATGCACATAAAAAAAAAAAATGCATTTTTTTATTTTTGTTGTATTTTTGGTTATTTTTTTCTTCTTCTTCTTTTTTTATGAAAGAAGAAAATGTTGAAAGAAATCGTAGGGAAACAGCGAAAGTTCGTCGCTGTTGTTGTTGTTGCTGTTGTTGTTGTTGCCACTCCCCGCGCTGCATCACTAATTCATTTTTCTAATTTCCACATTTTTCTCAGATAACAACGGTCCAAGTCCAGGGGTGGGGGGAGGGGGCAGCGGGTGGTTGGGGCATATTTAGGCAACCAATTCATTTTGGGTTATAATTTATGTGAGGCTGTCAACTCGAACAATTGCGCGACTGCAACTGGTCTTCAAATGCGGTCCGCTGCTTGCTGCCCCTGCCCCTGCCCCTGCCCCTGCCCCTGCCCCTGCCTCTGCCTGATGCCCCTGACTGCTACTTGCTACTTGCTACTTGCTACCTCTGGTTCTGCCACCGATGTCAAAGGTCAGTCACACTGAGGGTCAGTTGCTCAGGTGTAGGCCGTTTCGGTCGCAATATAAATTAACAATTACCAACCAATTATTTGGTCACAACAATGCGACAGGAAGCCGCTCGGCATTTGTCGCATTGTCTCCGAGTCCCGTGCAAATCAACAAATCAACTGGGTTTCAGCAGCCAGAATCTATTCCGTGTTCTATTCCGGTTAATCAAATCCGGTGCATCAATCCGGTAGCCACAGTGCGGTTTCTGCAGCTCAAATCTATTGACACACACTTGCCGCAGCTACTTGTCTTCATTCATTCATTGACTCATCTGACCGGATATGACCAAGATTGAAGAAGACAGCAGCAGACTGAGAGAGAGAGAGAGAGAGAGAGAGAGTGTGTTTTTGGAGGTGGTCCTAATTCCGGGCCAACATCGTTTGCAGTTGCAATTGTGCAATCGAGTTCCTGTTTCCTCCTTCAAATTATGAACGTTTGCAATTAATGAATACTCTTATTTATTTGTATTATTTGTTGTCCGATATTTATCTATAATAATATAAAATAAAAGCACATCTAAAAGTTGGATATGGTTAAGATCAATGTCAAATTAGCTGATCAAGAATATATATTCTTTATGAATACGGAGACGAATCCTATTAATTTAGAATCTGTTAAGCGAAAGAGGTAACGGTAAAGATGTGTGTATTTGAATCTTGATATTAACGAGCATATATATTCCATATTTAGATTTATAAATAATTATTGATTATTATTAATATAATTATTTTATAATTTATTATTATTTATAATTTCGTTATTGGTTTGAAATCACCTTAAATATAATATTTTCCAGCTGCTCGGGAAAATGTACATTCCAAAAACTCAAGTGCATCAGTTTTGGTTGAAGAATTAATGAATAATTATTAATTTATTATTTATTTAATTATTATTTTAGCACAAGTGAGTTGTGTTTATTGGCCAGCAAATCCGTTGAATCTAACTAAATAATTATTTATTATTTATTTATTGGATTGCCCCTGGCTTAAATAGCTCATGTTGTGTTCATTAATTTAATTGTATTTACATTAATAAGTTTGTGTTTAAAATGTAAACATTTAATTTATCAGAATGTTAGTCTTAACGGATAATTGCTTGGAATTGGTAGTGTTGTAAAACGTTATTCGTAATACGATTTTTGGAAAGCCGCAAATTGAGCAAATTTACAATTGTCTCAATTACAAATTACAAAAAAAAATCCGAGGAAAGGGAGTGGCGACACCGGATTACAGGATCTGAGGTGCACTTGCTTCATTCTGTGTGATTGGGTCAACAAGCTGAACTGAAACTTTTACCATGATGATTTTGTTGTGGGGAAGCTCGACGTGGGACGTCTTCGGGAAAGAAAGTTCCATGTCGAGTGCTGTGAGCCTTTTGTAATCCGCTGCGATGCAGATATTAACCGAAATCGTTTAACAAATCGTTGACAATTGGACAGCACATCAAATTTTCCCATAACACGGCAAATCAATCAAACGATTGGAAAAGCGGCACCAAACAACAACAAGCAACAAGCAACAAACAACAACAACAACAACAATGGGGACCACCCTGTGCGACGCCCTGTGACTCCTGGCTAGAATTGGGCCCTTGTGGTTAGTGGAGTCTTTTCTTTGGCTTTGGGGTAGAACGACAACGACAAGCTGCAGCCGGTTCCTAGTACCGGTCACTCTACAAGTGCTACACTGAAAGAAATAAATCAATTCATGCCGCTGACTAGTTTAAATGAAATACCTGATTTGGCAACTCGATGAATTCCAATTTTGAAACGAACCAAATATTAAAATAAAATAATTAATTTAAGTAAAACGAATTCAAAATTTATTTCCCAGCAATGCGAAAGTAACTTGTTTCTCACTGTGTACTTTAAGTCTGTGTCGCAGTCGGCGTTGGGGGCTTAGCAAGAGCGACTGAACGGCTGGGTTAACAGAGAGGGTGGGGCAACTGGTGGGGCAACTGGTGGGGCAACTGGTGGGGCAACTGGTGGGGCAAGTGGTGGTGTGGTGTGGTGGGGGAGGGGAGGGGTGGTGTGCTGGGTGGGTTGGGGCTGCTGCCGTTTTGGGATGCACGCTGTGCCGCTTATTAATGACACACAATTTTTGTATCATTTACGGGTCACAATAATACGAATCGACTGCAGACCTCTTCCGATCTGTTCTGCTCTGCTCTGCTTGGCTCTACTTCTTCTCGTTGATGTTGTTGTTGTTGTTGTTGTTGACTCTTGGGGCGTTTTGTGGCGTTGCACAGAAGCGCATTCTTAAGCTCTGGCACAGCTGCCGCTGGACATTGAGCAGCCTCGATAATTTATTATGCGAGAAATCTTATTCACGTGACTTATTTGCTTCTGAATGCCAAGCGACGCGTCGACGAAACGATCGCTGAGCCACACAAGAACAACATAGAGGCCTCCAATCTTTAGGCTTAGGCCGAGCCCCAGACCCGGCCACAGACCCAGCCACAGACCCAGTCACAGACCCAGCCACAGCCACAGCCAGAGACTCAGCTCCAGAAGCAAAGTCGAACGCATTTGCAGCTTCCAGTTTAGGCTCAACCAGTCGGCCAGTTGGCCAGTTGAACTGTTGACCAGTTGGGCACTTGGCCTAATGACTCACACAAAGATAGAGAAAGAGAGCACCAAAGAGACAGTGAGAGCGAGACAAAGCGAAAAAGAGAGAGAGCGAGAGAAAGAGTAGCATCTGGCGGTGCCTTGATGTGGGTCCCAACTCAACTCAACTGGACTCAACTTAACTCCAACTCGACTCCAAGCAATACAAATACAAAACAGAAATGAAACCATCTCCAGCAGCTCCAACAATTCATTTGACTTTTCAATACCCTTTCCAAGTAGAGTATGTTAAAATTTTAATTCACTTACTTATCTTACTGCCAACCTGAAACTACACTTAAATTCTCTTTTTTTTTATCAATATTCTCAATATAAATTCTGTAAAAAATTTAATTTATTTATTTATTTTTTATTTTATTTTTATAAATTATTTAATTAATGAGAAATCATTATTAATAAAAAATATTAATTAAAATCTGAACACATTTTTAGTTTATTTTTTTTCAAATAATCTTCATTTTTTTTATGAACTTAATTTTTTTAATAATTTAATTTAATAATAATCGATCTTAATCAAGGAATTGTGCTTTATATTAATAATATATCATTTAAGTAACAACCAAAATATTAAAGAAAATTAATTAAAAACTGGACATATTTTTAGTTTATTTTTTTTTATTTTTAAATAATCTCTTTCTTTTTTTATGAACTTAATTTTTTTTTTATAATTTAATTTAATAATGTTTGATCTTTATTGAAGAATTGTGCTTTATATTATTAATATATCATGAAAGTAACAACCAAAATAATAAAAAATATTATTTATTAACTGGACACATTTTTAGTTTATTTTTTTTTTGTTTTTAAATAATCCTTATCTTTTTTTATGAACTATTTTACAAAATTTAATTTACTAATGTTTCATCTTTATTAAAGAATTGTGGTTTATATTTATTGAAGAATAGCGATTTTTTTAAATTAGAAAATATCTGAAAAAATGGAAGAAAAATACTTAACTTAACTTTTACTCGTTCTGTTTTTAAGTATAATTTAATATATGTATATATTTTATATATTTATTGTAAAATAGCAAATTGTTGAAAATTAGAAAATATCTGAAAAAATGTGAAGAAAAATTCAATTTTTTACTGTACTTGAGTTTGATTTATTTCCGTTTTAATTGTTCGATATATATATATATATATATATATATATATTAGGTTAGGGTATGCTTCAGTTCGTTGTCATCCGATTTGGTATTTTGTATTTTAGTTATCGCTTTTGCTTTGCTTTACTTTAATTTATTTTCATTTGTGCCGTGTGCGAGTTTTATGCTCATTTTTGTCGAAGACATTTAATGATCGCATATAATTTGAGAATGCGATCTTCGAGCTGCGAACTGCGGGCAGCGATCCGCAAGCTGCGAATACGTGTCCGTGTCCGTGTCCCTGGATCTCCCACTTGTGCCCCGCACTCACAACCCCTTCCCCCAATCCACCAATCCCCCAGACCCCACAACCCCTTTGAACGTTTTGCGTCATCGTCCGTGTCGTTGCTGCAGTTGCTCATAATTTTATGGGAGCTGCTTTGGAGCCCCTTCAAATACACTGGCAAAATTTATGCACATTCCTGCCGCCTGCTGCCTGCCGTTGTTGCTGCTGCTGCTGTTATTATTATTGGTGTTTGTGTTGTTGTTGTTGTTGGTGTTGGTGTTGCCGTGTGACAACAACAAAGCCAATTTGCATACCAAAAGGTGCAAGGACAGCAGGCAGGCAACAGGCAACACACTAAAAAGGAGCCGCTCGCGCTGTTGGAGCTCTTAACAAATTTGTTCAGGCAACACGCCCAAAACAGATCGCTGGCCAAGTGCTGGCCGAGATCCCGAGATCCCGCGATCCCCAGTCTCCATTCTAATTACGGGCGCGTGCAAGGGTCTCCAGTTTTTGATTTTGGGTTTTGGCTTCGGTTTTTGGTTTTGGTTTTTGGTTTTTGGTTTTGGTTTTGTTGGTTGTCTGTCTGTCGTGTTGCCTCGATCTGTTTCGATACGCTTCTGGTTTTTGGTTTCTTTTCACTCCGCTGCGGTGACAACATGAAAGGCGCAACATCTGAAAGCCAATGCCGCAAAACAGACAGCAGGCAACTAACTGCCAACTGGCAACTGCCCAACAATAACAATAACAACAACAACAACAACAACAACAATAACAATGGTCAACGACGCTGGGTCAATCAGGCAGCACAGGTTACAAGTTACAAGGTGTGGCAGATAGCCGTCATTTCATGCCCCATCCCATCCCATCCCATATGGATTATATGTGCTGCAAGTGGCCAACTCACAGATTCAAATCCAAATCAGTAAAATGCACAGAAGCTGCACCATTTAACATTTGATGCATTTGGGTATTGAGAATCATTGATACATTGGATGCACTGCCTCCATCTTAATGAGTTGGCCAAAACAACAACAACAAAAAAAAAACAAAAGAGTGAATAACTGAGAATGGATATGAATAAAGAGGCATTCATCAAAGACACCTCGGACTTAACTGCATCTGAGGCACATCAAATCTTGAGTCAATCAAATCTTAGAGATCTTAGCAATCTTATAAATCTTATAAATATTTTAGTATTTTTTAATTTATTTTTAATTTTAGTTTTATTTTAAATTTAATTTAATTTAAATTTTTAATTTTTGTATTTTTGGTGTCGACTGACAATAAATAAATAAATAAATAAATAAATAAATAAATAAATAGATAAATTAATTAATATTAATAAATAAATAAAAAATAACAATAATTATTATTACAATTATTCCAAGAATTGTTAGTATTTTATTAAATGTGGCGATGGAATTAGCATTGATTAAATTAATAACTGATCAATTTCCATATTAATTGTAAACGGAAAATAATCAAATTAATAACAATGAATAACTTAAATTTTAAGCTCAAATGTGGTTAATTAAATTAGATGCATAAGCTGATGGCAAATCGAGAATATGGTGGCTATATGGTGGCAAAGGTTTCCCCCTCGATATCTTTGCATCCCTGTGGTCTTTGACCGTTAAGGTGCTGCAACGTGCTGCAAAGGCGTTGCAGCAATCAAAATAGGTTGCAACAACAAATTGCCATCGTATTGAGTTGGTGGCAGAAGCCTTTTGCAAATTGCTTTTGTGAAATTCGAGATTTGCTCGGCGCCCGAAAGAGAGCTATGAAATTGGCAGCAACTGGCAGCTGGATGGATTCCATTGAGGCACTTTGAACAATTGAACAAATCGACAGCAAATCAGCTAAGAATTTATTTGTTGAAATATGAAACATATATATACATATATATATATATATATATACATGTGTGTATGCTTATGAATTCAAAGGGCCAATGCACAATTCATCTCAATATGCCAATGTTGCTTTCAACGGGCGCATTGTTTGGACATCAAACCCAGAGCCGGGTGCTCTAAGTAGCCTGAGAGAGCAACACCAAGACGGAGACGAACGGAAAATGGAGTATGAGTGGAATATGAGGTAGACAGCCCGTCGCCTCAGACAGAGAATGAGAACAAGAACAAGAACGAGACCGAGACAGAGACCGAGACCCAATTTCAATTCCAAGTTGTTGCAGCTAAAAAGAAGGATTATCCCGGCAATGATCAATATTGAAAGAATGAAGACATATCAACATGGGCACGTTGTCTATGCATGTGCATACAGTAGGCCAATTCACACACACCACACACACACACACACACACTCCACACACACACACACAACATAGTCAGACATTGGCGTTGGCGGCGTCGGCTCAGATTTAAAAATAAAAAAAAAAATTCAACTTGTAGACACAAACGGGGCTCAAGAAATTGAAAGGTTAAACAAAACAAAGAGCCAGGAACGAGGGATTGAGAATAAAATGATGAAGGAAAAAAGGGAATGGGAATGGGAATGAGAATGGGGATAGGGATGGGCATAGGGAACACACAGGGAAACACACAGGGAAACTGGGAACAGGGACCGTGTGAGTGCTTGGCCAAGTCGACCATGAAAGAAAGTAAAAATCAATTTGAACTCGAGCAAAACAATTACTTTCTCATATGCGTGGGCTCAGCTCAACCGAGCTGCATTCGAAAATTTGGTTGTCTTCAATCCGCACGTAAATAGTGTCAATCAAAAAGGTTGCCCAACGACAACAACAACAACTGCAAGAGCAACAGCAACAACAACTGCAACAGCAACAACAACTGGAGACGTCGCCGCAGATAAGCGCAACGTATCTCAAGAAACCGTTGTACCGTCTCCAACTCCAACTTCGACTCCATCTCCAACTCCGTCTCCGTCTCCGGCTTTCGCTCTCGGTGCGTGCATTCCTGGAACCGGTGGTTCGGTTCTCTTCCATCTTTGTTGCCCATTGTTGGCAACTCGTTTCACAAAATTTTCTCCGTGTTTCGAGTGAACTTTTTTTTTTTTTTTTGGTTTTTTGTTCCCCCAATTGTGGGCTTAACATTTACAGTACGCCTCGTCAGTCAGTCAGTCAGTCAGTTCCATTGCCATTGTTGATCTTGTCAATGTTTTGTCAGCAGTCGCCCAATAAGTCCGCTCCGATACCAAAACTATCCAACAGATCTAACAGCACACAGCCAATTTGATTGACGCCGCCTCGTTGTTGATGAAAAGTTTAAAGCACACACACACACACACACACACGCACACACACACCGTCCATACACCTGTCCAGAAAAGATACTAACTAGTCTGACAGCTACTTAAGCAAAGGTTAACTTTGCCCCGAACTGAGTTTGTGAAATACATTAACTAAACTAAGCTTTACTTACATATTTAAATCAAATAAAAATAAAATAAAATAAAATAAAATAAAAAAATATTATTGTTGGTTTGATTACATTTTTAGTTGTCTCCAAAATTACATTAATTGAATGTCGGCTATATCTATAATATATATACATACATATATCTTTATTTTTAGTTGATTGTTTCTGCATTCAAGTAAAAGTAATTCAAGTTTTTAGTTGTCTCCAAAATTACATTAATTGAATGTTCGCTAAATCTAAAATATATATATACATATATCTATATATTTAGTTAATTGTTTTTGCATTGAAGTAAAAATAAATTAATAAATTAACCATTGATAGATAGTTCTTCATTCAATTTCATCAACATTTTTATTTGTTTTGTTTTTATTTATTTTTTTTTTTAATTTGCAGCAATTTTACACTTTTTTAAATTCGTGCAGAAATTAAAAAAAAATATGGTTTTGCTAAAATACTAAGCTAAATTTGTTTGCCGAATTTTTGAGAAAACGGAAATTCGATCCAAATATTTCACGGCTTAAACTAAATCAATGGCTAAAACTACATTTATGTTAAAGACTTCTTCAACATTTGAAACTGGGAGCAACTATTATTGGTTAACAAGAAAAAAGCTTTCAAGTTAGATTCATTAAATAAAAAAAGGTAAACAAAATTAACAAAAATTTAGTTTGTAAATTTTTGAGTGTACTCATAAATATAGCCATCTATAAATTTCCGTAATAAATAAATAGAGATTAGTAAATAAATAAATATTAGTAAATGAATAAATATAAGTAAGTAATAAATGAATAAATATTTTAAAAGTTGTAGTTATTTATAAAATTAAAATATTCACAGCTATAAATTAAATATATTTTGTTTTTTAATCTAAAAACTGTTTTCAAAAGTTTTACTTTTCATTAATATTTTGCAATTGAATGATGAAAATATATTAAAATATTTATTTGGTAGAATTTTTTGAAAAAGTTGGAAAGTTGTTTTTTTTTCTTTAATATTATTCAACTGATTTGTGGGCCACTGCAATTTAAGTACTCTCGCCCCAGACACAATTAATTAGTTTTGTTTTACGCAACATACATACATACATACATACATACATACATACATACTTAAATACATATATACATATTTGGCTGTCAGAAAAGCCAACAACTTTCCATTATGCTGTGAACAAGAAGCAAAAGTCAGACAATCAACGAACAACAATGTGCATAATTTGTATGAAACTAACCGACACTTGTGCCCCACTGCAAACTAGTCTTTAACTAAAAGCCTCCCCCACCCGCTCCACACACCCACTACTCCGTTGCCCTTCCGTGAAGTACGCCCCCTTTGGGCAACGCCCCCGTTGCGACCCACTCACTCACTGACAGGCTGTGATGCATTTAATTAATGCAATTAAACGAAGGCAAACCAAACAAATCCCGGAGGGAACGAACCATAGTGCGCAGCCGTAAACTTTTGCAACAACAACAACAACAACAACAACAACAGCAACAGCAGCAACAGCAACAACAAAGTGTGGCATACGGTGGCAATGGCTGCGCAGCTGGCGTTGGCGTTGGGCCTCGCCTCCAATGCCACCATGAGCCTCACCCTCTTTAATCACCGCCATAAGATTGTCCATAAAACGCGCCCAAAAAAAAAAAAACAACAACAGCAACAACAACAACAGCAACAACAGCAACCGTTGCAGGTTCCCAATCGAGCAGACAATAAACGTAGCAAGCAACGTCGCAGCTCGAAGCTGCAACAGCTCCAAGAGCCGCTGGAGCTGGTCAGCTCCTCGCGCACGAATCGGTAGCCTAATCCCCTGTTGTACGACTAATAACATTGTTACGATTAATGCTTCTTTTTTTTCTTCTTCTTTTATATATATTGTATGTGTGTGTGTGTGTGTGTAGTGTGTGTATAGTGTGTGTAGTGTGTGTGTGTGTTTTTTTTTCTGCTGCTGGTTGTGGCTGCCTTTTATTTATTTATGCTCTTGCATGTTGCTGCTGCTGCTGCTGGCTTTTCTTATAAGAATTGGTCAGCATTGGTCTCCCTTCAACTTTACTGCCCCCTTGCCTCATCCCCCCCACCCCTTGTTGCAATGCAGCTACCGTGTCTGCTACAAAATCAAGTTTCGTTAAGTAAACTAAAAAGATGCTCTCGGCCTTTTGCTGCGAGACTTTGCGTCGCAGTTATTGTTGTTGTGTGTTGTGTGTGTGTGTCACTGTGTGTGTTGTGTGTGTTGTATTGTGTGTGTGTGTGTGTGTGTGTTTTTTATATCTTGAAAAGAATTCGTTTGATATTAGCGCTCTGTAGCGGGCTTGCGCTGCTTCATATATCAAAAATTATTATGACGATTTTATGCGTTCGAAATGTCGTCTCATTATTAAACAAAAAGCCAAAAGCAAAGCAAAATACAGAAAGAAGAAAACAACAACAACAACAACAACAACAACAATATAAAGATATATATATATATATATATAAATATATATGCATGCATATAAAAAACTGAACGGCAGCAGAGTTTTGTAGTCGCAGCGAAGATCGTTGGATTCAAAGATCTTTTGTATTATTGATTTTTGTTGTTGTTGCTAAAAAAAGAAGAAGAAGAACGGCTGCTGCTGCTGCTGCCACTGCTGCAAGTATTAACAAATAAAATAAAAAATAAAATAATTATTAAGCGTCGATCATGGCTAATATATGCATATTCCCCGCGATCCCAGAGAAAGCCCCAAAGCAACACATTGCCAAAAAATGTGGCATGGCAGATGCCAATGGGATATCTACGCTAAATAGCAAGTGTTATGCTTATAGACTCCCTCTATCCACTCCATACCCCACCACCCCCTTCCCCTCCCTCCCCCTTCCCTTTCCCTTTAGGCCATTGCGTTTGTGTGTTGAGAAAGCGACGCGTTTTTGGGGCCTTGGGTCATTTGATTATTCTTATTGATATCATTTGATATTCTGCTCTTCGGTTTATTGGTTTCTACACATAAAGAGCAGAAGAAAGAAGACTTTTAAGATGAGACCTCTTCTTCTTCTTCGTCATTATTATGGCTAGGAGGGGGGGTGGGGGTAGAATGGGGAAGGGGAACTACCTGATGGAATTGTCTTTGTTGCTGTTGCTGACCGTTGAAGTCTTAAAATTTTCCTTTAGAGGCCACCGGAAATAACACACAATGGACATAGAACCATATACAAAGCGAATACACACACTCACACACACACACACACACACACAAGAGTAGCTGCTGGTTTGGAATTTTATTTTATTTACAGCTGCTCAAAGCTCGAAATACGCGTCGTATGCGCAATTTGATGTTGACTTGTATTGGATAGTTTTGAAAACTTTATATATATATATATATACGAGTATATATATATTACTTATGTATATATCATATATATACATAACTTATGTACTATAAAATTGGAATACCAGTTGCATTAGTTCCTGGCATTTCAGACTTATAACAATGCTACAAGTAACACCATTAGCCAACATTTATTTAAGTTAGTTCAGTTTAAACTTGATTTAGTTACCAACAAATGTGAATATTTTATGGTATTTTAATAAAGTTAATATGGCTCTAATACAATTGAAAGAAAGAAAGTCAACACATCAAATTATCACAATGAATAAATTTCAAAAAAATTATGCTCAAAACTGAAAATCGATAATTTGTAGGATTTATCGGTGTCATCGTTAATAATAAACAATTAACGATAAAACGATTATCGATCTTAAATTAATCCACACTTTGCTAGCTTTGGCTTTGTTTTTGTTACATTTTTGACTTATTTCAAATATTTCCCCATGGAGGGAAAAGGGAAAAATAATAGCATCAAATAATTAATAAGCAATAACCAAGAATGAATAATAAAAACCATAAAACAAGGGAAGAAACAGCAGCGCTAAAAAACACGACACCTGCAGGAAAAGTGAAGAACATTAAGGGGTGTGTGTGTGTGTGTTGTGTGTGTGTTGTGTGTGTGGTGTGTGTGTGTGTGGTGTGTATGTGTGCTGTGTGTGCTGTGCTTAAAGCCCGGAAAATGGAAGTTGATAAGCAAGCAAAGCAAACCGAATGTGGGCTAGAACGAAGCAGTTACCAGGATGGGGTGGGAATTGCGTGTTGGTTCGCTGATGTATCCCATTATTTCCCCATATTACATAATACCAAGTGTCTACTCAGACTTTCACATACCCTAACAATTGCAAGAAACCAATATATATATATATATATATATATATATATATATATAATATAATGAGTTGAGCACAAGTTGTGCCACAGTTAAAGTCCAACAGATTCAGTTTTTTGCATAAACAAAAAAACAGTGTATTTCAAAACAGTGTATTCCTGATGCGGTTATGCCCACAATATTTTGATGCTTAGCTTATTGGTTTTTTTTTTTGTTGTGTTTTGTTTTTTGTTTTTGCTTTTTGTGGTGTAAGGAAGTAAAAGTATTTTCACCTTTTACGCTGAAATGCATTCAATTAAAAACTCGCAAAGGCACCGCGATGTCTGCGCTCAGTTGCTGCTGTTGTTGTTGTTGTTGGTGTTGCTATTGTTGTTGTTGTTGTAGTTGCTGTAGTTGTTGCTGCTGTTCCGTATTACCCCTATGACCAGGCCCATTCCCATTCCCAAACGTAAACTCAAACCCGAACCCGAACCCATTCCCATTACTCCTCTGCCCAACTACTTTTCAACTCTTGAGCTCGTGTTAATTGCGCATGCTTGCACACACACACACACATACACTCACACACACACACACTCCGAGTGAGATCTGGGTGTGTGCGTGTGTGTGTGCTTATCGTTAGGCTCTATCTGTGGACTGTGGGTCTATATGGTAACCCGATGTGCAAATAGCCTGCAGCGCTGCACAAAAAAAAAAAAAAAAAAAGAAAAAAAGGAGCAACAAACGCTGCAGGCAACGATCGATAAGAGTTTTTGCCTTTTGTCTGTATGTGTGTGTATGTGTGTGAGTGTGTGTGTGTGTGTGTGTGTGTGTGTGTGTTATACGATATGCAATTATTTGGCAATTACTTGAAGGGGCTGCCCTTGTTGCTGTTCACTTTAGGTGCTGCCCAATCGATCGTCGATCAATCGATCATTGCGGTTCCCTCTCTTTTCATTCTCCGCACACACTCACACTCACACTCACACACACACATTATACAGCCACTTACCCTACACACACACACATATGCACTTACATTCTCTTTCTATTTGGCACTGTTTGCAATTGGGCGTTGACACCGCTGACGTCTCAGTCCCAATCATATTATGCAGTCCCGTTGTTCTTACGGTTTATTTGTATTCCTGCTCCTTCCTCGTATATGTATGTATGTATATATATATATATATGTGTGTGTGTGTATAGTTGAATATGTATTTTTTTCTCTCTCTCTCTATCTCATTTGTACGTGGGGCGTTTGTTTATTATTTGACTGTATTTCAGTCATTCAAAGTATTTCATTGCGATACCTATAATGATATACTCCAGATCGAATGCTATATATAAGTGAGTGTGGTAAATGTTATTATCTAGATATAGATACGTTTATATATATATATATTTATATATATATCTGATTATGCATGTTTTATTTTTGATAAATTTACGCGTATTGCAACTGAATTGAATTGCTCAAATGCTCAAAAATTGGCTATTATATAATTATTTATTTATTGTAATTATTTATTATAATATATTTTATGTATTTATTATATTTAAATAATATTATTCTTTGTTGTCAAGTTGTTAGCAGAGATTTTGGTCGAGATATCTTTAACTTTAGTTTACCATCTGTTTGTAAATGTAGTAATTTTATGTAAAATTTGCATCTGAAGAGATTTTTAAAATTACACAGCTTGAAAAATATATTCTTGATTAAATTAAATTAAATATATATATATATATTTTATTTTAAATTTAGTATTTAATTATGCATAATCAAGTAGAATACGTTTGTTGTAGATTGAACAATCGTGAATTAAGTTTGTTGTCCTTTGACTTTAAAATATGGTGATCATTTTATTTCAGGAAAAAAATTCAATTTTTATATTGATTTTTTGTTATGTATGTTTTTAAAAGATTTTAATTTTTCTGCTAAATTTCATTTGTTATTTTTTTATTTAATGGAATTTACTAATATTATTATTTATATTTTTATGTTTATCATATTACAGTTGTTAAAGTTGAATTTAAATTTTTTTTTCCGTTTCTTTTCAAACATTTTAATTCAAAAATATAAAAATTCATATTTTATTTTGCAAATTTGAGTTCCTTTAAATTTTAAAATTATTCTTAAGTTAAATTTGGTGTTTACTCGGACTTGGAACTTCCACTTTCACTCTGCAGCCGCCGCTGACCTCCACCCGATCCATCCGATCCACCTGTGCCCCTTGCCCCCTTCGATGCCACAACAGTTGTACACCTGTTGTTGTTCATTTAATGGCATTAAGCGGTAATTCTCTGCATTAGTTGTTTTCTTCTTCCTCTTCTTCATATTTCTTGATTTGCTTTCTAACTAATTTTGAGTTTTTGTTGTTGTTGTTGTTGTTGTTGTTGTTGTCTCCAGTTGCGTTTTTGGCTGCACCGATTCGAAAGCGGACACCAACAAAATGTTGCTCATGGATTTTTCAGATACATTTTTATACTCTGTAAAAAGCATGAGAAGTGGTGCAAGTGTGTGAATCGGCCAGAAAGAAAGAAATTATATATAAAGTATATATATATATACCTGAACCCACCTAATCGACATATCTTGACTGATGCATTCTGCTGACTAGGTTTTCGATATATTTTGTATGCATTTATATCGAAAAGTTGCTCAAGGATAGCCAGGATGAGCAACCTGTTTTGGGAAAACACAGAGTATTGTGTAGTCTGCAATGCTTTAACTTGTTTATTTTTGGCTACTCATCGCTGGCAAGCACAGCTCGCATCCCGACCTTAAACTGCTTATGGAAACTCTTCTTCTCGAATCGCTCCACCAAGTCCAACAAATTGACAACTCAGGAAATGAAGCATGACATTGCACTGTCTCTGTCTCTGTCTCTGTCTCAGTCGCTGTCTCTGTCGCAGTCAGCGTCACAGTGGCTTTAACCACGCTGCGGCAACGGCAACGGCAACGGATTGTTGCATACATATTTTTAATGATTGACATGGCCAGCAGAATCGCGGAGGCAGGCAGCGACGTCGACGACGACGACGACGACGACGACCAACCAACGGCAGCTAACCAAACTAATTTGTGGCAAGATCATGCCACAGATATAGTCATACATATCACAGCAAGCGATCTTGGGACCGAAACGTTGCCACAGTTGAATTGGCTGCGTGTGAGTTCAAGCAGAAGCTGAGACCGGCAAACGGAGAACGGCAAAGTCTCCGCGATTGTCAGTCACTCAGTCAGTCAGTCAGTCACTCAGTCAGATATGCATATACATATTTATATATATGTATATATATATTTTTTGATATTTGTATATAGCATATATACATATATAAACAAAGTATACTTTGTCTAAGTTGTTGGTCGCCAGCAGCGCACGCTGAAATAAATCAACTGGCTCTGTGGAGGCCGTGGCACATGAAAAAAATTAGTTTCATCAAGGCAGGATTAGTGTCAGAAACGTGTTAAATGGACTGAAGGGTATATGATGAACGGCCGTGCAACAACTCACTGCCCAGCTCTTCTTCGAGATGGCGACGGCGACGGCGACGACGATGGAGTTGGAGTTGGAGTTGAAGTTCGAGTTGGAAATGCAGATGGAGATGAAGATGGAGAGACGACTGTCGACTGTCGTCTGTCGTCTGTCGTCTGTCGACTGCCGACTGCGACAGACAGACGAACCGACGGCCACAAATCTTCAAGCACTCAGAGAGACTCCAGTCCCCTCGAGACTTGCGCTGAGACAGTGGCTGTCGATCAAGCGAGAGGAGCTGTTGTTGTTGTTGTTGTTGCTGTTTTTATTACTGGTTGTTGTTGTTTGTTGTATGATCTACAACTTGGCAGGTTTCTTCCTCTTCGATGAATATTTACTGCTTGCCACGGCGTGCGATCGTTGCTGCCGCTGCTGCTGTTGTTGCTGCTGCTGCCGCTGTTGTTGCTGTTGTTGCTGTTGCTGCTGCTGCTGCTGCTGTTGCTGTTGCTGTTGTTGCTGTTGCTGCTGTTCTCTTTTTTCGTAACTGATTTATTTGTTTGTGTAATTTAAGTCAGTTTTATTAATGAAAAACGCTGCAGTAGGGAGCTCAATAATCTGGGAAACGGTCAGCTAAATTAGACCAAAAGGGAAAACAAGCAAATCTTTGATGGCAAACAGCGCTTGGGAAAGCGGAAATACAACTTAAGCATTTTCAAAAAGCACATCAAAACTGCAAATCAAGTGATTTCATTTGCATATCGTGACGGGTCAAATTTGAATATTGCAAATTAGATGCAAAAGTTAACCAATGCAATTCACATTTTACTTTAAATACAAACATAATCTTGGCACTGTTAATGGTTTTTAGCTCCACTTAGTGGAAATCTCTATATATACATATACATATATATCTACATTTCATTCATGAAACCTGAAGAAAATCCTTCTTTTGCTGCAGTCATTCAGCAATCGGAATATTTAATTTTGATTAACAATTTATCCAAATGAAGCTCTCCAGTTAGGATTGATTTTGAGCTTTAAATATTTTTCCAAAAAAATTTGTTCAACATCGGATTACTGTATATATTATTAATATTATTATTCCCATCGGAACAATCGGTTGGTAAATCAATATAACGTAAAGTAGGCAATCGTTTATAAATTTATGATTTGCAGTCATCAAAAATCTGGGAAACTATCTACAAATAAATAAAATCAGCATTACAATAAAATTACAAAACAAAAGAATACAGTCAGTAGTCTGTTAAATTAACAACTTGTATAAATTTGTAAAAAAAATAAACAACAGCATTATTATTAACAAAATAACTAAATAAATAAATAAAGATAAATATGAATAACAATGGTAAAAGAGTGTTTAACACTTTTTGTAGTCCAGTTCTTTCAAATGGGATTATAAAAATTCTTAATTGTTACTTATATAAATTATGCTAATGTTATCATTTTATCTGATTCTTATAAGTTGCAAGTTAGTTGATCTCAATCTGAAGCCGAATCTCAGATGGTACTTAAAAAGTGCTACCAACTTTTGAACTTTTGGGTGTCACAAACGGATCCATTCGTAAAGATTTCGAATTACCAAATTGTAATATTAAAAATAAATAAAATAATACATAAGATCGTATGAAAATATATAAATTGATAATTATATAATTATCAAAGCAATTCTGCAAATAGTCCATCTTTTAATGGTTTAACTTGAGTCTTACTTCATGATGGATAAGCAAACCAAATAACATATTAATTACAATATCGGGATTAACGGTAAGCAGCTTCACTATATATCACTACAAATATGTGAATGCTAATTGCTGGTATTACACCTTGACGCCAGAGGAGTGATGAATCCTTAAGAGCGTCTCTCATTCAATTGCTAATCGCTTATGGTCCGTCCCAATGTGGCAGACAACCACCACCACCACCCAAAACAAACACAACGGCTAACTTACAACACAAATCTCAGACTGAAAGCCAAAACTCAGTTTCAGTTTCAGATTCAGATTCCAGAATCCGGAATCCGCTTCAGATGTCGACTCCCCTCGGACTCCCCAACGCTCAACGCTCCTCACGTAGTGCGAGTTGCCATATGGCAAGTGGATTGACATAACTTAATTGCCAGCCCAGTTGGCTGGAACCGCCCTTAAACTCGACAGCCAACAGCAAACAACAAAAAAGCCAAACCAAAAGCAACAAAAACAACAACCAAAAACAATAACAAAAACAACAACAACAACAACAAAAAAAGCAGAGATTCTGGCGCAAGGGGTAAAACGCTGACGAAATCATAAAACGAAATCTCATTATCGAAAACGTGATAATCGCTGATAATCGTCAATGTTGTTGTTGTTGTTGTTGCTGTTGTTGTTGTTGTTGCAGCATGCTGTTGCTTAGGCGATATCGAGCGGGATGCAGCTGGATCCTGGGCCTGGAAACACTCTGGCACTGGCACAGGTCCCGTGGTTTCAATTACCAAAAACCCATAAATCCGTGAGCTCAAGTAGCTGCCGCTGCCGCTGCTGCTGCTGCTGCTGCTGCCGCTGCTGCTGCTGCTGTTGTTGTTGTTGCAACTTCATTTTTGGCGGGGGTTTTGCTTTATTAAGTCAGCACGGATTTGGCAAAGGCGTAAAGCCGTCGACTATCGAATGTTGCTGCTCTTGTTGCTGCTGCCGCTGCGGCTGCTGTTGCTGCCGCTGCTGCTGTTGCTGCCACTGCTGTTGCTGCCGCTGCTATTTTTGCTGCTTCCAGTTAAATTTCTTCACAGCTACCTGATACGGCCACGAAGAAGAGATCATAAACTCATAATCACCTCGTGCTTCAGGTAATAATTAGGGCTTGCAATTGGAGTCCTGCGACTGCGAGGACTGCGAGGATAGCTCCTTACACCTCCTCCTCCTCAGTTCAGTCTGAGTCTGAGATTAATGCGCTCGCATTTTTATTGTTTCCGCATGCTTTGGCCTGCCCTGAAACAATGAACACGATTAAGGCGTTTATCCGGCTAACCGCAGTTCTCCTCGATGCTTAACTCAACTCGCGCCGGGTCGTCAAGTTGCTGGCCCGAGACCGACACCGAGTCTGAGTCCCGAGTCCGAGCCCAAAGCCAAACCGCTTGGAATGCGGTTAATCCTTTAGCTATTTTCTATGTCGCGCGCTCTGCGGAGAAACGTTGCAGGTCCAGTTTTGGATTCGGAACTCAGATTTAGACGGGCTCGCTGTCAGGTAGCTGCTGTTGGCCCTGCTCCTGCCCCCTGTCTTGGTTCAGGCATTGCCCAAACTTGAACAGATTACGCGACTCTTTTGAGTGTTTGTCTCTTGTCTCTGCTTTATATATTTGTGTATCCTCAACCTCAACCTCAAACTCATCCTCATCCTCATGCTCATGCTCATCCACATGCAGGTCCTCGTCGTCAGCGTTATCTGCAGGCAGCGCAGGTCGCGCGCCGGTCACTTTGCGGTTTTGAGCGCTTAACCGCATCATAAAACCATCACCAAATATAAAAGTAAACCATTATCATCATCATGAACGCACAACGGTGGTCCCTGCGCCCTGTGCCCTGAGCCAGGCTCTTGTTTTTGGTCCGCTGACCGCTGCTCGCTGACCCGCTGCCCGCTGACCCGCTGTGACCGCCCGGTTGCCCGCCCCTTCTGCACCAGCTGCATTGATCCTTTGTAGTGGCATTTTGTCGGAGACCGAGTGCCGTTTTAATGAACGAATACAAATTCCATCCACGAATACAAATTTCCACTTGCCGCTTTAAAGAAGAAGAAGACGTCGCCCGGTTTTCCACCTTTGTTCGCTTTGCTTTTCCTTTTGCACTTGCGTCCACTTTCCATTCACGGAGACGCCCTTGGGTGTATCCCTGTTAAGCACCAGCTCTGTCGTCTTGACAATCCTTGTCTTATCCATCAATTAATTAAAAATAGTAGTATGTTTTTTCCATTCTTTTTTTGTTGTCCATTTTCTTTTTCTAATCAGTAATTATTACACTTTTCTCGATTTCCAGCTTGTGACTTTGTTGGTTTTTGCGTGGAAACTGTTAACAGGCTTTTCCGTTTATGTGATAATAAAGAAATTTCAAGAAATGCCCAAAAATGAAACTAAGTAAAGTCATTTAAAATATATATATATAAAAATAAATTGTTAGTTTTAAAACGAAGCAAATTTAATTAAAGAAATTGAAACTGTGCAAAATCGCATTTGCATATGAAAGATACAGTTAATTACCAAAAATACAGATACTAAAACCAACTTAGCCATATTATTTGTGTCGTATATCATATCTATTTGGCTTTAAGCTTGCTTCAATCAACATTTTGTGGCGCACTTTCATTTTTTTTTGTGGCAATCATCAACCGGCGATGAGTTGCCAGCGGTAAATCTGTGATAAAAAGATATCAAATATTACGTATACGTAACGACTGCCAATCGAGGTTTGTTTTTTATCTATTTTTTTTTCTTCTCCTTCTTTTTTTTTGCGACATTTGCAGCTGTCACACATTTCAAACTTTCTGCTGCTGATGTTGCTGCTGTTGCTGCTGCTTGTTATACGCAAGTTAATCATGATATTTATGCCACGCCCCCCTTGTGGGCGAAGCTCGCTTTAGACAATAAAAGACAACGGCTCAGGCGCTAATGAAATTTACTGGCCCGAGTCTTGCAACTGGAGTCTGGACACGCGCCTACGACAGCGCCTAATGAATGTGCAACACCAACAGCAACAACAACGAGCATGAGTGGCATTCTGCATGTGGCAATAAAATATCTGGCAAACGAATTGTCGTTAATCAGCGCTCAGGCGAATGGCGAAGTTGAAGTCCATGTCCAAGTCGAAGTTGAGGTTTTTGTTGCTGCTGCTGCTGTTGTTGCTGTTGTTGCTGCTGTTGTTGCAATTGTTGTGCAGTAGATAAACACCCACACATCAACACAAAACATACACACACACACACACACACATACGTACACACACATAGTGCAAATCTCCACCTTGCCCATATTCTCCATTCTCAGTTTTGCGCTCCTTGCTCGTGCCTGTAATCAAAACTGTCGCCTATGAAAAATGTGCAGGGCAATGGCGTCGAACCCTGCACATAAGCAACAACAACAACAACAACACACACACACACTCACACACACATATATATATACATATATATATATAAAATCGCCCACACATGCAAAAGCTTTAGGTTCTGTTTATATCGTGTACCCACTAAAAATATGTCTTTAAAGTGTGGGTATTATGAAGTTGTGCATATGTATGTAACAAGCAGAAGAAGAAGAAGAAGCTAAGTAAACTATATACATGTATGTGTATGTGTACATCAAGATATATACATATATATGATTTATAATCTTATATTATCTGAGAACTCAATTCCTCTCACAAATCAATGAATTTCGATTATTTGTGTATTTTTTTTTTTTTTTTTTAAATTTATAGGATATCTACAAGTCGAACACACTCGCTGTATTGTTATTAGCAATTCTCTACTTATGTTTCCTTTTTTTTTTTTAAATGCGCACAATTTCAATGTTGTGTGGCGTAAAATAAAAATATAAAATAAAAAAGTGGCTGTTTTGTTTGAAAACCGCACTTTGCAAAACTGTAGTTAAAGAAGCGCACAAATAAATACAGAGAACAACTTATGCACAGGTATTTTATATATATATATATATTTATATATATATATAAATATATACAGTTGTGTATATGTGTATATGTTAACTCCAGTTGGTTGCCATAAATGTTTTTACATTTTGTTCACTATGCGATTGGTTGCATTAATTAAGAATTGAAGTCAGCTTGCAATGAAATTAAATTAAAGTCTTTTTAAAATTTTAAAGTTTCCTTTTGCTAAATATTAGCAAATAAATAACTAATTTTGTATTAGTTTAATACGAATAATACTGAACAATCTGCAACAATATATGTCGATATTTATTAGTTCAAGTACAATGTTCCTTCTCTCTCTTTTCTTTGAGTGCTTTTCACTCGCACTCCACCGCAAAAGTTCGTACGTTTTTTTTTTTTTTTAATCATAAATTACTTGCAACATTTTGTGATGCCCCCAATTTAAAGGGTTTGGGGAATATTGCCGCCATGTTTGATGTACACATCAATTAGTCCGGTAAAACTTTTTTCGATCCGCGCCAAATGGACAAACAACATAAAAAATGAAAATAATAAATATTTTCCAACTTTCGTTCGTGCCTCATTTTTGTGCTCGTGTGTGTGTGTGTGTGTGTGAAAATTAATGAAAAAAAAACTGTCGTCAGCTATTTCAAAGTGGCATACAAATTTGATAAGGCATTTTTTCATTTTTTTTTGCTACTTGTTCTTTTTTTCCACTGCGTCAGCTATAGCAACAAAACAAACAATGCACAAATTATATATATATATATATATATAAGGACGAATCGAATGTGACCGACTGTGGAATACTTTGTTTCCGCCTTGACCAGAATTTTCGTGGTGAAAATAATATATTGTATTGATCCTTGAAGCAGGTCATCAGTAGATTATACTTTAAAATTGTTGACTGTGGCAGATATATTGGATCGAAATATATATATATATATATATATATGTGAGCAAACAATACGATTACAGTATCGTCAAACATATTGCAATATGTATGCCCCACTTGACCCATGGGGGGCAGAGTATAAAAACTCAGCGAACGAGGAGCCATGTCAGCCATTTTGTTGTTGTTGTTGTTGTGGTTGTTGTTGTTGTTGTTGTGGTTGTTGTGGGTAGGCTAACTATCATGTACAGTGGAGCCGCAGCATTGTATTAACTTGTGTATGAACGCAATGATATTATGGATAAATATATATTTAAAACTTAATAATTTCCTTAATATCATTTATTTATTTTATTGGTTAAATTTCAGCTAAATTAAAACTCTTTTGTATATATATATTTTTTTTAAGCTATAGCTTTAAGGCAATAGATTAGCTCCAATACAATCCGTAATCCAATTAAGTCAATTTGTCATTAACATTCAAATTAATTTAATTTATTGAGTTGTCTTTCTTTGTGCGATTTATCATAAATTAATAATTTAATAATAATAAGCAAATCAACAAACGCTTAAGTATTCATAGTCTTGTCATAAACTGTAGAAAGTATGTGTGTTTGTATGAGTTTTTCCCCTATTTATTTATATATATATATATATATTGTATGTTGTAGTTAGCTCCAGTCGAGGAGCACTTTGAAATCCACTTGGCAGACGCAAAAGTGAATGATTTTTTTCTACTACAGGACGTGACGCTATTTTGCTTCTTGGGGTTGGGAACGGGGATGGGAATTGGGGGGGTGTGTGGTGGCGTGTACATCTCCGACTCCATTAGCATTGTTGCTGCCTGCCACCAGTATATAGCAATTTTGGTCGCTGCTGCTGCTGCTGCTGCTGCTGCTGCTGTTAAGTTGCGTGTTTGTCGTCCTGACCAGAGTCCTTTACCTCCATTGCCCCGCACAGTCTGCAGCAATCTGCCTCTCACTCTTCTCTGCTTGTTATTTATTTCTTCGTCTCTTTTTTTCTTCCTTTTTTGTATTATTTTATTATTTATTTTCATTCCTGCTAACTAACAATTTCGGCATTGCTTTAGTTGTTGAGTTTTGCGTGTGTTTTTGGGCTGCTGTCATTCTCATTAAAATTTCATTGCGCGCGCAAAACACAGCAACAACAACAACAACAACAACAGCAGCAGAAACAACAACAGCAACAACAACCAAGGGGAATCAAACAATTTGTGCAAAAACAACAAGAAAAAGATAAATAAAAGCAAAGTTGGCGCTCTGCTTGGTTGTTGAACCGAGTGCGAAGAAGTGGCAGCTAGCAGCAGCAGCCAGCAGCAGCAGCAGCCGCAGCAGCAACAACAACAACAACAACCACTGAAATTTTCATTGTTTTTGGGGGTGTGGTTCAGCAAAAAACACACAAACACCAACAACACATAGGTAAATACAGCTGCCAGATGCCGCGCACTCGCTCACACTTGCCCCACTGTCGCGTCGTTGGTGAGCGAGACAAAAGAGAAGCCGCTGCCAGCGTCAACAAAATATACGCTGCCAACCAGCCAGGCAATCGCTGGCTGCACACGCCATATAGTTATCCCGCTCTGGCGCACGCTTAGTTCGGCTCACGTTCGCTGTCAGCCATTGCTTAACCGTTGCGCTCTCGCTCTCAATCTACGAGAGTATGCCTGTGTGCGTGTGTGTGTGTGTGTGTGTGTGTGTGTGTGCGTGCGTGCGTGGAAAAAGGAAGTTGCTTGGCCTCTTGTTGTTGCTGTTGCTGTTGCTGGCGTTTGACGATATACGACGACGATACGACGATACGACGACGACGACGACGACGACGACGACGACGACGTGAGTAGAAGCAACGGCAGAAACACAACAACAAATTGGACTGGTCGAACGACTTCTGCTGCCGCAGTCGCTGCTTGCTTGTGTGCTTGCCGCTGTTGGGTTACCGCTGTTACCGCCGCTGCTGCTGCTGCTCGCATTGAAGGTGTCACGACGAAAATCAGTTCCAAAGTAACATTCGTGCCGCTCGGGTTGTGCGTTCGTCGCTCCGCTCGCTCGTTTTGTTGTTGGTCCACAGCGTTTCATCGTTTACCGTTCACCGTTATATTTCGCCGCGTTTGTTGATTGCCGTGTCACGCACACACAACCATAAGCACACGCAAACAACAACAATAACAACACACACAAACACACACACACTCACACACACAAAATAATAAAAATTCACAACAGGCGTCGCAAAAGTTATATGCAAAAATATAAAAATTCACAACAAAATTTATATCTTAAAAAAGAAGAAAAAAAGAAGAATAAATAAAAACACAACAACAAACATTGGTGTATGCGCGTGTGCAACAACAACAACAACATCAGCAACAACAACAAACAACAACAACAACAACAAGTACAACCGCTAGCAAAAGTTCTCAAAAGATACTCCGTTCCTCAACGCAAAAAGTGTGAATTGTTTTTTTTGGTGTCTGTCGCAAGCAAGTGTATTTGTCCTTAACCTGGCTATAACAACAACAGTAACTCAACCGCCACAATAACTGAGAATCGAAATTCGATTGCCCCAAAATATATATAGTTAATAATACTATATGCAATCCAAAGCCAGGCAGTGCATAATCTAACACATGCCACCAACGCAAACAATTGGATCTATATACAAATAATATATATATATATATATATATACCACCGTCATATCTGATCATCGATCACCGATCACCGATCTCCGATCTTCGATCTACGATCTTCGATCTCTGTAAACGGTACTTTCGTCGATCGTTTGGAATATCCGTTCGACGGGGCAAGTTGCGCGTTTTATTGGTTTTTCTTTTTTTTTTGGTGAGTGCTGTTTCCAGATGAGTTCCGCATTTGTGCGAAACCATCGATTCAATAAATCTATATACGATATATATACTACACTATCTCAATCTAATAACAACATCCGATTTGTATATTTTGTAACCAACTAACACAACGACGAAGCTGCAAACACGACACGGCAAGGATTATAATTATTATCATCCAGATTCATGCAAGACTATATATAGTAGTTATAAGTCGAAAGTAAAAGCAAAATTAGTAATTGATTTTTATGTTTAATGTGACACCGATCTGAGCTAGGTTTATGCATATATATTTACTATATTTACGTTTATTATATCCATCAGTGGACCGTCGGAGGTGCTAGACTAAAACTAAAACAAAGAAAACACAGTCAAAAAAAAAAAAATATATATATATATATATCTGTATTCTATTGAATTGCAATATCTGGGAATTATGTTTACTACCATATCTATGAGTCATTTAAATAACAGTGTTTTCAAACATATATAAAAAAGAAATCAAATTTATTGTTAAAAAATCTTAACAAACTTGTAGTAAAAATTTTAGAGATATTTTTAATAACAATGTTTAACGAATTCTATTTGCCACAGGGAGTTAGTGTTATATGTTATATATGATATTTATATATATATATATATATATATATGTTATATATGATAGATATAGAGTTGATAGGAAATCGATTCTTCTGAGTTATTTGAATTTGAAGCTCAAATCTAGGATACATTTGTGCAGCGCAGTTGCAAAGTGCAACAATATGATTATAATTTATGTGCAACATTTTTAAACAGCTTACGAGTTGCAGCTATAAAAGCAGTTAGTCCAGTCGCTTGTGCCAGAAGATAGAAGATAAAAGAAGAAGAAGAGTTCTGCGTTGCAGGCAGGCAGGCATACAGGAAATTCCAGATGAGTAAGCTGCAAGTTAAAAACTGAAAACGCAACGAATTCGAAAATAGATTTTCATAATTTTAATGGGCTTATTAAAGCCGCCCCGTTTTGGACTGTTTTTTTTTTGTTAATTAGGCAAAGGGCGAACAATCGATATATGGCTGTAATCAGCAACAGCAACAACAAAGGCCAAAAGCCATGACTCAAGTCAAGAGTCAAGTCAAAAGCAAAACAACAACAACAACAACAACAACTAACTTACATAGTATAAGTAGTATGCAGATGCTATAATTATATGCGAGGGGTTACCTGAATCCCAAAACTACTGTGCATCACCAGCACCTCAGCTCCTCTCCGCTCCGCTCAGCTCAGCTCATCCAACAATGGAGCTGAACTATGAAAACTATGTTGAACAAAACTATGTTGAACTGAACCCAAGCGATGCTCACTTCTTCTTCGGTCTCCGATTCGATATCAACTCAACTAAAGCGTTGTTAACCGACGGACCCGTTCAGGTCACATTATTCACACATTTTGATAAGTTTTTTTTTATTTGTATTTTTTTTTTTTATATTTTGGGTATTGTTGCTGTTGCCGCCGCGCTTTATTAGCTAATTTCAAAGCGGCTCGGCTATAAATTAAAACATCGAGCGTCTTTTCTCTATATACATACATACATACATACATATATATATTTTTAATATTTTTGTGGCTCGTCGCTGGTTTTTTGTATTATTATTATTATTATTAATTTGCATAGATATGTATATGGATGTTTCTGTATGTTTTCTGTTCAAATTAATATGCAAGGCAATTTGTTTTGGCTGACTGGGCTGGCTGGCTGGCAACCGACAGACGACAGACGCGCTTACTCCACTCTGAGATTCATTCTCTGCCTCCAAAAAAAAAAAAAGCCCCAGACTGAGACTCAGACTGAGACTGAAACTGAGATTCAGACTAAGACTGAGACTGAGACAGAGCAGCGCATAAAAGGCCCCCTTCAATCGCCCACGCCAAAGCAACAACAACAACAACAACAACAACAACAACAACAACAAGATCAAAATACTTGCACCATTCCACTAGCAATTTCAATTTCAATTTGAATCCGAAGCAGGCGACTTCATTCATTCATCCAGCCATCCAGTAACCAGTAACCAGCAACCAGCAACCAGCAACCAAAATCCACATCCGTTACTTGGTCCGTTTCAATTCATGAATTGAATTCAAGTCAAGATCGCGTCGCGACATTTTGATAGCTTATCTGAAAGAGAGTCAAAGCTTCCAGCTCACAGCTTCCAGCTCACAGATCCCAGCCAGAGTGCCATTGTTTAGCATAGATATATCGATGCACGCCCAATATCTCTCCTCTGTGTGTGTGTTGTGCCTACACTATTTTGATTTCTACGGAGGTGGAGGTGGAGGCGGGAACGGGGGATCGGGTGACGGGGGCGGGGGCTGTGGCACATACGGATTCGAGTCTTTGTCAATTTGTGACGCCTTGGCGTCGCCTCGCCTTGCCTTAAGTGAGGTTTCATTTCATTTCGATTGACTTCTTTTCTTCTTATTATTTCGTGTTTTTTTTTTTCTATTTTTTTATTATTTTGTTGTTGTTTTTGTTGTTGTTTTTTTTCCAATTATTTGTATTAATTTTTATCTCTCTTCACTCTTTGCTCATTACGCGGCTGTAGCCCGACTTTTTAGTTGTTTTTTTGCTTCTCGAATTTCGTTGACAAAGCCATTTAAATAGAAATCACTCACGGGGACCAGGCCAGGCCAGGCCGGGACGGGACAGACGAGACCAGACGAGACCAGACCAGACCAGACCAGACCAAACCTAACCGTACCGTGCCGAACCGGCCAGTTATCAAGATCACATTGACAATGCGTCAAATAATAAGTTTGTTTTTGTTGTTGTTGTTGTTGTTACTGTTTTTGTCTCTTTGCCCAGTCAGGGCTCTTTACTCTATTATTGATTTGTACCTGTGTGTGTGTGCGTGTGTGTGTGTGTGTGTGTTGTGTGTGTTTGTTTGATTTATTTTTACTATGATGCAATCATTTGTACAAGCCAAGTCCGAATTGAAGGCAACATTCATTCATTTATTCACTCACACACTCACACACACACTCGCACACACACACTCGCACACACACTCGTTGTCACAATATTTCAATAATTTTTCTGTTGTTGTTGTTTTTCTTGTATTGTGTGTTCGGCTGCTATTTTTACAACATTGAATGGGCCAAACAATCATCCTTATGACCACAAAGTTCATCGAGCAACAAGGGGCAAGGGGCAAGGGGCAAGGAGCAATGTGCGACAGGCAATTGGACCCAATTAGCCCAAGCCGAGCATGAAAAATTGTTAATTGATTTCAATTTGAAACCTGCTAAGGCAGTTAGCAAAAAAATCCATATCAAAATTGCAGTTTTGCAAATTTACATTTTTGAGAACTGAGAAAAATGCATAGATTTCAGTTGCATATTTAAATATTTGTGTCCGTCCGTCCGAGTTGTCTGCGATTGTGAGATTGCAATCGCAATGACCTGTTTTGTTGTTGTTGTTGTTGTTGTTGTTGTTGTTGTATAAACTATAACTCTTGGCCAATTTGTCATTGGGCAATGGGTGATTAAAATGCTAACGGTGTGTGCTTCTATTAATTATATAGTCAACTGTTCAATTGTCAATTTAATTTAATGTGTAATGCATATGATTAACAAAATGAGAAACTATTGCAACAACAACAAAAAAAAATCTAATTAAAAATAAATGGGCAAGTTGTCGCCATATCTGGCCATATCTAGCCATATTAGCCGTTGGCTGTTGGCTGTTGGCTGTTGCCTGTTGGCTGCTTGGCTGTTGGCTGTTGGCTGTTATCGGTTTAGCAAGTGGTTTCTAGGCCATGTGCACATTTTAAATGCGTCTTAAACTTGTCAAATCTTCACACTTTTTCAATTATTTGGCACGTTTGTTAATTAAACTTCAGCAACGTCAACGTCAGTCAGTCACTCAGTGCAGTCAGAGAGTCGCCGGAGTCAGTAGCTGGAATTGTACACATCAACATCAACAACATCATCATCAGGCAGTGGCAACAGCAACAACAACAGCAGCAGCAACAACACCAGTTGCAAGGTTGCATTTTCACCAATGCAATGAAAAAAATAAATATAATTTTATGCGAAAATTGCAAATTTAAATGTCAAAATGGATTTACGTAGAAATGGCACATGGTCTAAAACTGGCTACCAATTCCAGTCTCCCTCTCTCTCTCTCTCTATGTCTCTCTCTCTCTGTCTATCTGTCTATCTGTCTGTGTGTCTGTCTTCCTTTCTCTGTGTATGTCTCACTCTCTTTCCCGTTTCCAGTTGCCAAGTTGCCAGCACATTGCAATGTGGCAGCTTGGGACGTGCCACCTCAGCCGCCTCGCATTCTTTGTTGCGTTTATTAAGTTGCATTATTTTCGACAGACAGCTTATTATGCTAGGCTAGTCTTAGTCTTAGTCTCAGTCTCAGTCCCCGACTCCGACTCAGTCTCAGTCTTCGTCCCCGACTCCAACTCCAACTCCGACTCCGTCTCCGACTCTGTCTAAGTCTCCGTCTGACTACTTGTTTCCAGTCACAGTCCGCTCGTTGAGCGACTTGTTGTTGTTGCATATATATATATATATATATATGTATATTCCAGTAGCAACACGCTATGTAAATGAGCCTGAGAAATATTTCTCAGGTCGGCCATAACGTTAGCGTTATTCACACTTATTTTTACACTGTGCTGCAAGCGAATCGCACAACTTGAGCGAGTTGCAACATCCACTGATGACAGCTTTTGTTCACCTCAACACATATTAGTTGCAACTTTCACACAGCTGTGTGCTTGTGGCCTGTGGCATTGTCGATATGATATCATAATGATTTCGAGTCGTGTGTTGCACACTGTAAAAAAAAAAAATTACACACGCCTGAACACATCAAGCGGTTACCGAGCTTGTTAAGGCAGCTAATAGCCGCAATTGCTGCAGCAACAACAACAACTGGACTACTTGCAACAACAACAACAACAACAACAACAACTGCTTATGACAAGTGAGCACTTTTGACAGCTGGTTGCACTCGCCTCTCGCTATCTATCTGCATATTCATATGCAACAGAGCTTAGAGCTTAAGTATCTCTGGTAATTTGCCGCTGGATTTGGCCGAATGTTGCACAATAAACTTGGCTGTCAGGTCTGTTTTTGGTCTTTGCTAATAGAACGGTATACATTCGCAATCGTGCTATCAACTCTAACAACAACAACTCTAAGTCGATTCGCATCTTATTTTAGCCAGACTTTGAACTTGGCTCCATTTGATGTGGCTCATCTTTCGCTTTCTAAACACAAGTGGAAGAAGTCAATCAGCAATCGTCTCCATCGTCTCCATTTGAATGCAACAAACAGTTTTTGTATTTGTTGTACAACATTTGAATGGCCAACAAAGTCATTAATCAAATAAATGCAAAATATATTAATTGATCAGCTTTGAAACTGTCGAAGAGTCGTTTTTGGCATCGACAAAATACGCACCAAAAAAAATATTCCCATGGCACAAATTAACAGTAGCCAGAGCCAAAAATTTGGTTACACACTTTCCCAGGGTACCATCAGAAAAAAAAAAAAAAAACCACAAAAAACAACAAAAAGAAGAAGAGACAGAGGCAGAGGCAGCGGCAGAAGAAGAAGAAGAGGAGCAGTCCAAATCCATAATATGATCTTCTTGGGCTACCGTTTCTCGACAGTTGTCCAGCAATCTTAAAGTGCGGGTCAAATTGTCCAGTGCTCAATTATCAGTTAGTCATTTAGTCAGTCACTCACTCAGTCAGTCAGTCACTCAGTCAGTCAGTCAGTCAGTCAATCAGTTGGAAGATTCGGTAGCGTTCGATTTGTTTATTTTCCTAAGGCTGTTTACTTTCGGGCCAGTTGTAGTTTGAAAATATTATTTTGACCGTAATTACGAGCAAGGGGCAGGAGGGAAAATGTGTGCGACTCTACATAACAAGAATCATAAGCCAAACACACACACACCAAATAGCGACGGCATCAGAAGGATAGGAGTCCAAATTCGAAAACTATAAAAAAAAAATGATGGAACCGAAAAAAACAGAAATCAAAAACGAAACCAAATCAGAAAATGCCCGGAAACTGAAAGTGAAAATGCAGAATGAATTTTTTTTCGTTTTTTTTTCTTTTTTTTGGTTTTTATGAAAGTGCGTGTACGTGATATATGTCGAGCCGGAATGATTTTGTGGCAGAGAGTCCCCAGTTTGTCGAGTCCCCGAAGCGCAATCACAAAAGCCAGCGGGGCCTTTGCCTCTTTTATTTTATTTTATTTTATTTTTTGCCATGATTTTTCATAATCAGCAGCGACGAATGACAACAAAATCACGTAGCTCTCAATTTTGTTTTGTTATTTCTATTTTTTTGTGTTTTTGTATGTGCCACATTTGGCAATAAACAATTGAGCCAGAAACAGATACACAGATACACAGATACACAAATACATATATATATATATATATTTATATATATAGCTCTTTCGGAGGTGTCAAGTTAGACAAGTTAGATTTATTGTGGTAAATCACGAGTTATGGTTTCAATTTCTAGCATATATTTATAAGTTATTACATAATAATACATACATACTATTTATTTAGTAAGTTACGGCTCAGATTTGGCAGTGTTACTTAGGATCTGTTATCCGTAAGATTACCCAACTCGATAATCACGCCAACGGGTACCGCCTGGTCTTCTAGACTTCTTTTGGGCTACTTTTGCGGTTCGAAGATGTTTGATCTGTGCTTAGCCGCTGGATTAGCTCCGACACTCACTAAAAGGACCAAAATGGGATGTGTATAGTTGAGGTAGGAACACACACACACGCACACACACACACACACGCACACACATGAGCATTAAGCACTTTGCATTAGGCACTGGGTATCGGGCATTGGGCACTGGGCATGATGAGACAATGGGTTGGGTATTAAGATTAGGCGCAGACACAACTCAACCTTAACCTCAAACTGAATTCTGGCTTAATACTCCTATATGCCCTGCCTGGCGACCAGTTCAAAACTCTTTTGTCCAACTTCAATTTTTTTTTTGTTTTTAAATTTTTGGTTGTTTCGTGCGAAAAAAAATTAGCACCAACAGAAAACGAACTGTGCGGAAATGAGACAGAGAATTGGGACAGAGACAGGGACAGAGACAGGGACAGGGACAGGGACGGGGACAGGGACAGGCAGTAGGGAAGTGAGAGGCAGTGAAATTGTGGGATTAGCACGGACACCTCGGCGGTCTTTCATTGTTCTGAAATTGGCAAATGCAGCTAGGCTATTTGTCACATATCCACTATATATATATATATATATATATATGTATATATGTATATATGTATATGCATCTACCCGAAAAATCAATCCACACACTAAGTAGCCTGCAATGGGAACAACAAATTTGTTTTGTTTTGTCATGTCGTTTTCATGGCTCACTGCATCCAAATGCATCCAGTGAAACGCAAGCGAAATGGAAACCGGCAAAGCCAAAAACCAAAGCCGCAAATTCATCGCAACATCCACTCGAGCCAGAGAACACCCGAATCCCTCAATATACATGTAGTGAGATACCAAAAAATCCCGAAACAGAAACCGAAACCGAAACCCGTCTCCGACTCCTTCTCCGGAGACCACAAATTACATGCTCACGCGCACACTCAAATTAATAACACATCTGGCTCAAATTGATATTGAGGCAGAGGCAGAGGCACAGGCCAGCCGACTGACCAATCTGGCAACGCGACTCATGCCGCATGCCCCAGGAGAATCAGCGGGCCATTCAAATTGTTTCAAGTAGTTTTCTTCGTTTCGAAAATAGAACAATCAACATGGAAAATCTGTTGAAAAGATACAAATTTTGCTTGAAATGTGCACTTTGATTAAAAATAAAATATAAATAAAAAATATCTTATTTAATTTATAGTAAATATTAAATTAACTTTTACGAAAATACAAAAAATAGAAAATAAAAACTCTTGCATGCAAATCCTTTTCACTTAATTTAATAAATAAACAAAAAAAAAAAAAAAATACTAAAAGAGATTTGAAAATAATTAAATTTATAATCAACTTTTTATTTTCTATTTAAATTTTCTATTTTATATTCTAAATTAATAATATGCAGTAAATAAATAAATAAAACTCAACAATAAACCGATTTTACACAAATAGGGTTTTTTGCAACGCAGTTTCTGGGAAACTGTTGCTGTTGCACAAGTGGACCGCAAGTGAATTACAAAGTTGCAACCACATTTAACTAAATCGCATAATTCTTTGGAATTTGCCAGTGAGCACTTCAAAGGAATTTGCGCTTTTTGTTATGTGTAATTATACAGAAAATAATTAACAGAATTTACATTAGAAAAAAACTCATTTAAGTTGATCCGGCCACAAGTGCTTTGATGGTGCATGAAGTGCATAACTGTATTTAAAGATGTGGCACATTGAAAGCGTTTTGCTTTTGAAAGCATTAAAGTTAAAAAAAAAAAATAAAATAAATAAATAAATTATTAATCCTTGCAGATAACGAACGAGGAGCAACAAGTGTTCGAGAGGTGACTGCAACGTCCACAGATCCGCAGATCCAGATCCGGACAGAGAGGAGGACGAGCACTCAGTGGGAGACAGAGCGCGATAGCTCTGCAGTAAGTCAGACAGCTCAGATTGAGCGAGAGAGAGAGAGAGAGAGAGAGATTTGAAGGATCAGCCAAGGATATAAATAACAGCATCAACGTGGCGCTGCACTCAACGGAAGCCTTGATGGCGGCGGGCTTTCTCAAATCCGGTGATTTGGGCCCACATCCGCACAGCTATGGCGGTCCACATCCGCACCACTCGGTGCCGCATGGGCCGCTGCCGCCGGGCATGCCGATGCCATCGTTGGGTCCCTTCGGCCTGCCACACGGACTGGAGGCCGTTGGGTTCTCCCAAGGTATGTGGGGTAAATATCGTATTGCAATTTTGGTAAAAAAAAACAAAAAACAAACAACAACAAAAAAAACAACTAAAAAACACACGTAAGAATTGAGCGAAAACAATGTGCTGAAAGTTGAAATGTGGGGAAGCAACCACAAATCTCTCCAACTAACACTTCTCCCCCCCCTCCCCCTCTCTTAAATTATAAATGATGATATATGGGGCATGGGGCATGGGGGGCATGGGGCAGGGAGCGCATGAGCAGACGCCGTTTTGCCTGATAACTCAATTTGCATGCGCAGGATGACGTTTGGGCCAATATTGGGGTAAACGTTACTCAAAATCGGGTATTCAGTATTCAGTATTCAGTATTCAGTATTGAGTGTGGGGCATGTCGATGTGGATGTGCAACCCAGTTGTCGCACAAAATGCTTTTCAATGCCGTTTCGCATCGATTGCATCATTATCAGTTGAATTGTCAAAATGAATAATGAGCTGAGGCTGAAGTCGAAGTCGAAGTCGAATCTCAGCTCTGGGAATCCATGAGTCGAGTGTTTGGGTTCCGGTTTTTTTTTTTATTTTATTTAGTTTTTATTTTTATTTTATTTATTTTTTTTTTTTTTTGTGTCTCATTTTGGTGACGCTGCAAATGACTAAAACCTGACAAAAATGCTACAAAATGCCAAAAAAGCAAACCAACAAAAATGAAAGAAAAAAAAAAAAAAACTTTAAAACCAACAAAAGATTTGCGGAGAAAAAAGAAAAAAATAAAATGTATATTTTAAGCAGTCAGAAAGTAGAAAGAAAAATACACAATCGCATGTAATAAATATTTTTATTTATTTCAACTTGTAATAAGGCAGAACGATTGATGATATATATATATAAATATATATAACTCATGTTATATAAGGTTTGTGCAACTGACAAAAAGAAAATACAAAAAGAAATTCTCAGAGTTAAAAAAAAGAGTTGAAAAAAAAAATACACTCAATTGAAATGAAGTTCATTTATTTATGTTCTCCTTTTGTCAAGAATTTATAATATAACAAAGAAGCCAAAAAAATAGCTGGGATTTTTGCTAAGAAATTCAGAAAATCGGAAAGCTTAGCTATAAAAAATCATTACAAATTAAAAAACATGTAAAAAAAGATGTGAAAAAATCAGCTTTGATTGAAATTCGACATCAACTTTTAGTTGAGAGCTGACCAAATATTGACTCATTAGCAGCTGAAACTTGGATATCATTTCAGATCAGCCTTGGTCTTTTTACTATTCAGGTATGTATATATATATATGCTGAGAGTCAGAGTTTTGAGCTTCAATCAATTCCAGAAAAGAAAAAAACAGAAACAGAAAAAACAAACTAAAAAACAACAACAAAAAACTGATAAATAACCAATGGGCGCAGTTAATTTTCCAAGGTTTTTCGGCATTCAAAAATAACATATAAAAATACAAAAAAACAAAAATAACAGATTTTGTTATTGTTGTTGTTGTGCGCAAACTACAAATTGCAATTAATTTTGTTTTAAACCAGCAACAAAAACAACAACAACAACAACATTTGCTGTGGCGACCATTTTGAAAGCGACAAAATAAAAATGAAAATAAACTAAAAGCAACAACGAAAAGCGGCAGCTGCAAAGGCACAGACAGAGACAGAGTTAGGGGCAGAGACACAAGCAGAGGCAGAGGCAGAGGCAGTGGCAGAGGTAGGAGAGAGGGTGAGGCACTGCCAGTGGCAGTGGCAGTGGCAAAGGCGATACGCGAGCCAAGTAAAGTTAAGTTTTTATTCAATTTATAAATTCATGACCAAAATGACTAACTCATTAATTTTTGATAGAGCCAAAGACTTCACACGTGCGCCAGACAGAGATGGACATACATCTACTTCAGACACAGGGTGGCTGGATAACAGGGTGGAGGGTAGAGGATGGGGGGGGTTTGAATTGAAAAGGCATTTTGTCATGCCCTGGACAAAAAGGGGTGCTCTCTCGCTGAATATTTGGGACAGCAGCAGCGACAGACACGCACCGACAAACGGCTGCCCGGCAAAAACAAACAATGCCACGGCTTAGCACACACACACACACACTCTCACACACATACAGTTGCTTTTATATACATGACTGTGTGTGTGTGTGTGAGTACATTATATATACACACACATATAGAAGAAATTTTTGGGTTTGCCGCCGCTGCTGTGCGGGGTTGGTTCAAAACAGAGAACGCTTTTAGGGGTGGAATTTTTTATAGGGGTTGCTAAGAATAACGGTTTGCCTGTTGGTACAAATAAAAAGCCCAAAAACACTGGGAAAAGTATGACAAGAAAAATAACACACACACACACCAAATTCCGATTCGACACGTTAATTAAAGTTTCAATTTGCCCAGGATGCGTATGCGCAATATATAAAAGTATATATATAAGTATATATATATACATATATATATATATAAATAAGAGCAGCAACTTTCAGCACATTTGGTTAGGCACTCGACTATCTATGAAAATGGAAGCTAATATTTTTTTTCTTTTTTCTTTTTTTGTTACTATTTAAACACATTTTCACAGGCGTCAACACGAGAAAACAGCGTCGGGAGAGGACAACTTTCACACGGGCCCAGCTCGATGTTCTGGAGGCACTGTTTGGCAAGACCCGTTACCCGGACATATTCATGCGCGAGGAGGTCGCACTAAAGATAAATCTGCCCGAATCCAGAGTACAGGTTAGTCACACAAATCTTATCTAAACTTTGCCATCAGAATACACATCATAATTTGTTAACAGAGTTCGGAAAAGTCGGTTAATAACGGAAAAGGTTTTTTTTTTTCTTAACTAATATTATTCGTTATCATATATATATATATATATATATAGTATTCATTATCATAATAATAGGCAATTCAAATTATATATATGTATATACATATATATAATTATTTTTGAAGGTGTTCAACTTTTATTTCCACATAACTGACTGCGGAATGATGATGGGTGAATGATTTCGGAAATATTATGAAAATATTAATTTTTTTTCGTTGAAAAATTTACTACTAACTTTAAATATATAGACACTTGAAAATATTAAATATGTTGGCGATATTTTCTTTTTTTAGAAAGGAATTCAATTAGATAGAAAATGAATATCACTGCTCAGCTTTTTGTCAACTTATGTGAAGTTATTTCAGTTTCAGTTTCTTCTTAACCATTTGAGATGTGTTTAAGTAAGCTGAGTTTCCTTTAAGCTGTTAAATAAGTAAATATTTACTTAAATAAAGTCAATTCTTGACCTGTTGACTGCTAACTCGACACCTGCTCTGAGAATCTCTTTGTAGAAATTGACTTCGATTCCAAATGGCTCAACGCCTTGGAAAGTGTGTTAATGTGTGTGTGAGTGTGTGTGTGTGTGTGTGTAAATAGGAAAAGCTTCCCTTTAGCCACATGTGTGCTTACTTGATTTAAGTCGTGTTTGCATTGGGGCAAGTCTCAGTGGCAATTGTTTAATTAAGCATATGTCGAGCCAAAAGACGCCCTCGAAAATCAAAGTTACCAAATCCATAAAACAAACAAATTACGAACAGCCAACAGATTGCCTAACTCCAGATACGTTTCTTGTGTGTGGGCGTGGCATATATATATATATACATATATATATATATATTTATATATATATATATATATATGTGTGTGTGTATGACATATTCATGAATTTTCCACAAGAAAATCGCTACGCAAATAGAATTTGAAAATGTTCCTTGCCGAGAGACAGAGACAGAAAAACAGAGCAAAACAATTGCTTGGCATATTTTAAATGACAAATTGTGCCCCGAAATGTTGCAAGCAGAACGATGAGTGTCGACTTTTTTATATTTGCACAAGGCATTTGCTGCGAATCATTCAGAGGGTTGGACAAACAGGACACAGGACACAGGACACAGGACATTGTAACAGGAAGCAGTGGCAAGGACACGCACACACACACACACACACACACACACACACACACACACACACACACCAAGTTACAATTGCGTTTATTTGAGTTTACTTTCCGCATTAGCTGCGCATAATTTGCGCTAATTTTTTTTTTTTCTTTTCCCCGTCGCACAAATGTGGCAGCAACAGCAACTGTGACAACTTAATTTGTGCCAAGCAGATCTGTTGGACTAGGTGCAAGGATGCAGCATCTCTGCTTGTTTACTTAGGTGCCACTCCCCTCTGCCACTCCCCTCTGCCTCTGCCCCTCTCCCTCTACCTCTCTTGTTGTGTGTTGACAGCCGAACGTATCCTAAGTAAATAATTCGCTAGCGCCGTCGGCCAAACTGCCAAATGGCCAAAACAGGAAAAACAAATGAAGCAAAATTCGACAATAGCTGGAAATTTGAGTTAAGGTTTCTCAGTTCTCAGTTCTCAGTTTTTGGGAAATTATTGGACGATTGTCACCTAATGTCAAAAGCAAACACAGCCGCATGTTTCATGATCAATTGTTGACATGTTCATTGATTTGTTTGCATTTGTCTTTGCGTTTGCCTTGGCGTGTAATTTAAGGACCTCAAGACCCAAGGACGACGTGCCCTGACAACATTACAAGCTGGCTCCGCTCTGCGGTCCGCAGTCCGCAGTCCGCAGTCCGCAGTCCGGCTGTGTTCGGTTCGGTTTGGTTCGGTTTGGTTTGGTTTGGTTCTGTCTGTTCCGGTCGTTGGCCCATTTGGGAAGCCCCTGCAGTGGCCGGGCAAGTGAAAAACGACACGTAACACGTAACAGCCAGGAGTGCAGGCAGAACACTCCAGGACACACAACACTGCAGGACACACACAACACACACACAACAAATGCTGCAATGGATACTTTGCTTAAAGCACACTTTCTGTGCCCATTTCTGGCCCTGGTCCGTTTGCTGTTTAGTTTTTTACAGAATTGATTTTCGTAATGCCAGCCACTGGGAAAAGCGTGCATTGACAATTGTATAGATTTTCCACAAAAGCACTACACACACCCGCACACACACACACACACACACACACACACAGCGATGTTCTTCGTTGCACCTTCGTTTTGTTACTTTTGTTGCAGTCGCAGTTCGATTTGCGTTTCTCGCACTGTGGCAACAAAAATGTTTAATTCATATTTTTATTTGCTTATTTTTTAATGACTCTAAAATAACAACAGTTTAAAAAAAAAAAACAAATAAATAAATTTAAAAAAAATAAGTTAATTATTATTTTTAATTCTAACTTTTTTACTTTCTTTCATCTTCTGATTTTCGCTAATCACAGATATAAAAAATTCTATAATTTTGTCACATTTCGTTCCACTGTTAAGCGCGTGTGTGTGTGTGTGTGTGTGTGTAAGGCAACACCTACAAACAAAACTGTGGCGCATATTGAATTACAGCGGCAGCTAGAAAAGTGCCGTAAAAAGCCCTCTCAAAAAAAAAAACAAAAAAACAACAAGCGAATAGTCGAAACGCATAATGTGGCAACAAGAACAGCAAACAGAAACAACAGTCGTCGACATGAAAATCGAGTGTTGCATGCAACTGTCTGGTGGAAGCCCAAGGAAGCCAAGCAACTCAATTAGTAGGCAACGCAAGGCAGGCCGCAAGGCAAAGCGCGAGGCGCACAAAACTAGTTGGCAAGAGTGAGTGGCAGTGGCAGTGGCAGAGGCAGAGGCAGAGGCAGATACGCCTCTAATTGACTCGCCCCCAAGGCTCCACCTACCACCGTCCTCTGTCTGTGCAGCAGCAGCAACCAGAAGCGGCCCACGTTGCACATAAATAATCATTTCTCACAAATGGCAAAAAAATTAACGACTCTGCGCCGCTTGCCCCGGGCAAATATTAATTGAATGATAGGCATCTTTATGTGGTACTTGCCACAGTAGTGTGTGTGTAGTGCAGTTCTAGGTAGGGGTGGTAACGTACAGTACGTTACGGTACGGTACGGTACGGTACGGTACGGTACGGTACGGTACAGTACTAGTACAGTAACGTGCCACAGCGAGGCACAGAGAGAGAGAGAGAGAGGTGGGCGACTGCCAGCCTGATTGCAACCAATACAAATAACGTAATAATTTTACGCAGCTTATCTGCACCAGAACAGAGCAAACATTTACGCCCTAATGTTTTCATTCGTTGCTGCCACGACGAGGGGTGCCCACAGAGAGGGCTGCCATCGCAATCATAAATCACAAGCAGGAGTTTGCCTCATTTCTCCCTCCCTCCCTCCCCACCACATTCTCCCTCTGGGGTATGTGCCTCAATTGTCACCTCCGTTTTTCAGCTGTTCGATTTTTCGCCGTCGGGGGTTGAAGCAGCAGCCGACGGAGTTTCGCGGTTGCAACTACAACAAAAGGCAGCCATTTTAGTTGATCCAGGCACCTAGTTGCCGCTTTGCAAAAGGAGTGACAATCAGAGTGTGTGTGTGAGAGAGATAGAGAGAGAGAGGGAGAGAGAGGGGAAAAACAAAGAGGAAAAAAATGTTGCCCGATCCCAGGCGTAACTCGTAACTCGTAACTCGTAACTCTTTGCTAGGCATTTTCACATTTTCCCCCTTTCTATTCTTTTTTTTTCTTTTTTTTTTTTTTTTGTGTGTCGCTAGTTGTTGTTGTTGTTGTTGTTGGCTCTTATAAAAGGATTTGTCTCGTTGTCACTGCCGTTGCCGCATGATAGCGCAATGCAGCGGGCACAGGATATGCCACAGGACGACTAAAAACTTTGTTATGTGCTCGAGTGTGCGTGTAAATGTGTGTGTGTGCGAGTGTGTGTGTGTGTGTGTGTGTGCGTAACGCGCACAGCTGTTTTATAAAATTAATTTTCCCATTGCGGATTAACATTTTCAGTCGCTTTTCACTCCTCACAGAGTCCACATAATACATAATACTCGTATTCCTTTTTAGATCTGCATCCAAAGGTTAAACAACAACAAAATGAAAACTGAATTGAATTTTATAAATGCGCATTGATTTATTTATTATGCAAAGTCGTGCATAATTTCCCATTTTCTTAATGCAACACATTTTTCCACTTACACAACTCAAAATTGAGTTTTCAATTGTGAAATGCAATTTGAAAAACTTCAATCCAAAAAATCATATTTCATCTGTAAAAGTTTTTCATTTCAAATAAATATCACTTTTCTCAAATATTAAATTGGCTAAAACTACGTCAACCAATCTCATAAACTGATCTGCAGTTTTTCTTTTTTTTGTTTTTGGCCAAATCTCCTGTGTTATCCACTTGAACAAGTATCAATTGCTTCTTTCGTCGTGGCTTCCGTTTCCATATTGGATTCACTGAAATCAACATCAATGAAAATCAAGCTATTGAAACCCTCTTCATTATGAATAATGAAAATAAAAATGGGGGGGTGTTGGGGGAGGGGAGTAAATTGCTTTGATGTTAGCCAAAGTTCATTAGAGCCACAATTGAATCTTTTTGGGAATTTTAAAATGATTTTTTGCATTTCTCATCTAGATTTTTATGCGAAAGCTTGCAAAAATTCCCAGGCTTATGAAATTTGTGCAGCTCATTAAACGATTTCAAACGAATAAGAAAATATATGTATATATATATATATATATATATATATATATTTATTTTTTCACGTCAAAGTCAAAACACAAAGCAGATTTTTCAAAATGCAAAATTAAATTAGAAATTGAAATTGAGTTTTAAGCAGCGACTTCCCAGCGTGCGTCAAGCGGAAAACTGATAGAGTGAGAGAGAGAGAGACATAGAGAGAGAGAGAGAGGAGGAGAGGGGGGAAAATGGTTGGGTGGTGGAGTGGGCGTTTTGTGTGGTGCTGACAAATAATGAAATTTGATACGCCTTGTTTAATGCTCTTTTTTCGTCAAGTGCGTAGCTGCGGCACGCCCCTTCAAGCAAAATCACCGCTCAAACCTCCCCCCACCCCGCCCACACTCTGCCCCTCTCCATCCGTCTCCAGGCCATGCCATGTTGCGTTACGACTGCAATGAAACGCTCGAGTGGCCACAGCCGCCGCGTGGCAAGTGTTAACTTTGGGAAATATGCCATCAAGTTCTTTAGCTGGGGGGTGGTGCGGGTGCCATCAATTGTATGGGTGGTGTTGAGAGGGGATGGTGGAAGGGGGGTGGTGGGGTTGTGCGGTGGTTATGTCGGTACGGTAATAAATTCTGCTGTTTACCAAAGCACAAGCCATTAGCAAGCAACACCAACCCCAAATAACAAATCACTGAAACAACATTTCGCTTGCGTTGCGGTGTGTGGCACGGACAGAGAGGGGCAAGGCATGGACCGGGACGGGGCGGAGCGGAGTGGGTGGTTTTGATCCTGTAAGGGAGTTGTGGAGTTCTGGGTACTCGGGGCTGTGATGCCTGCACTTAGCGGATTGTTTGCAGCCCCTTAAGCATAACAAACAAGGCTAAGTGAATTCCTTGCGCTCGAATGTGCCGCTTTATGGGCTGTTTATTGTTGTCTTCAGGCAACAGCCGGGAGGCAGGAGGCAAGCACGGAAACGAGGGGGGGGGGCGCACAAACATAATCGAGTCAATTTTCGGACTCTCGACCGTCGACCGTCGACCGTCGGCTGTTGATGTAACTTTTCTTCTTAGAGGCCGGCGGCGGCGGGAAGCGCGTGACTTTTTGCACTTGTTGTTTTGAGTTGTAAGTTGCGAGTTGTAAGTTGCGAGTTGCGAGTTGCGAGTTGCGAGTTGTGCCCCTTGGCAGCAGCAGCAGCTCATATAATTTATTCATTGCCAGTCCACAAAACTAATTGATGTGGGAAAATTGCAGCCGTTGGCAGGCACACACACACACACCCCCACACACACAGAGACCGCACACACACACACACTTGACTAAGCAAATACTTGTCGCTATGCACGTGACAACTAAATTGAGTTATCGATTTTTATCGCCATTATAAAATCCCATAAAAAATTAAATTCTAATTATAAATTTGTGTATTTTTTGTTTGTTTTTTTTTTTGTCTGTTGCAGGTGTGGTTCAAGAATCGACGGGCCAAGTGCCGCCAGCAGTTGCAGCAGCAACAGCAATCGAACAGTTTGAGCAGCTCCAAAAATAGTAGCGGTGGCAGCGGCAGTTGCAGCAACTCCGCCAATGGTGGCCGCAACAACAACAACAATAGCAGCAACAACAACAACAGCAGCAGCAACAACAACAGTTCAAACAGCAGCAATAACAACAACAACAACAACAGCGCCAACAAATCCAGCCAGAAACAGAGCGGATCCGGCCAAAGCAGCTCGAGCAACGCGAGCGGCAACGCGAGCAGCTCAGCAGCAGCCGCTGTCAGCGCTGCGGCCGTTGCGGCGGCGCAGTCCATCAAGTCACATCACAGTTCCTTCCTCAATGCTGGCGCCAACAGTAACAACAACAACAACAACAACAACTCAGCGCCCACCAGCAGCAGCGGCGGCAGCCACAACAGCGGACCGGGCAATTCACATTCGCACATCTCCGCAGCTGCCGCGGCGGCTGCTCTGAATGTGACGGCAGCGCATCAGAACTCATCGCCGCTGCTGCCGACGCCGGCGACGTCGGTCAGTCCGGTGAGCATTGTGTGCAAGAAGGAGCATCTTGGCGGCGGCTATGGCAATGTGGGCGGCAACAATAGCGCCGGCGTTGGCATCGGCGTTGGCGGTGTGGGCGGCGGTGTTGGCGTCGGCGGCGGCGGCGGTGGCAATGGCGTCGGCGTTGGCGTCTCTGGTGATGCACTGCGTTCGCCGTACGATACGTTAAAGGATGGTGGCGGCGATATTGGGGCTGGTGCACATCATCATCACAGCATCTATGGAACGGCGGCGGGCAGCAATCCGCGCCTGCTGCAGCCGGGCGGCAATATAACGCCAATGGATAGCAGCAGCAGCATTACGACACCCTCTCCGCCAATTACGCCAATGTCGCCACAATCGGCGGCAGCAGCGGCGCATGCCGCACAGTCAGCGCAATCGGCATCGGCTCACCACTCGGCGCACTCCGCATACATGTCCAATCACGACTCGTACAACTTCTGGCACAATCAGTACCAGCAGTATCCCAACAACTATGCCCAGGCGCCCAGCTACTACTCACAGATGGAGTACTTTAGCAATCAGAACCAGGTCAACTATAATATGGGCCATTCCGGTTATACGGCATCCAATTTTGGTCTGTCGCCGTCGCCATCGTTTACGGGAACCGTGTCGGCGCAGGCGTTCTCGCAGAACAGTTTGGATTACATGTCGCCGCAGGATAAGTATGCGAATATGGTGTAGAATCTGCTGTTCCAGTACTGCAGCAGCTCCGGCGGCAGTGGCGGCAGCAGCGCCAGCAGCGGACGCTCGCCACAGCCACAGCCACAGTTGCAACAACAGCCGCAGTTGCAGCTGCAGTCGCCTGCGCAGCAATACCATCAGCAGCAGCAGCAGGAACACCAACAACAACAACAACAACAACAGCAACAACAACACCAGCAACACCAACAACAACAACAACACCAGCAACATCTACAGCACCAGCAGCATCAGGATCAGGATCATCAGCAGGAGGATATGGCTGAGGTGCATGGACATGATCATGTCGCCTATGGCTAATTGTGATTCCTCATCACGTACATATCTGTCTCCCCTTCCACACACCCCTCTCTCTATCTCTCTCTCTCTCACTCTCTTCCTCTCACTCTTTCTCTGTCTCTGTCTTACCCTTTCCTAATCTCTTTCTCTGTCTCTCAAAGAACGGGCGCTGCATTCTCTCATATATGTATGTATGTATGTATGTGAAAGACAAACTTTAAAATAATACATATATATATATATCCATATATATATATATATATATATATATTTATATATATAGAAATACATTTTTTTTTTACATTTTTTTTTGCTAGCTAATAATTTTTTTTTTTACAATTATGCATTAATAGATTGCTATGTGTGTGTATTAAATTAGAGCACGCAATACACAAAAAACAACACATATATGTAGATGTGTATATATATATATAAGATATGCATATATATACAAAAATATATGTGCATATGTGTGTATACTATATATGTACATAGTAGGTATGTATATAGTATAACTTAAGCCGCCAGGATCAACGAAGAAAATGAGTGATAAACTAAGAAATTAAACATAAAACAAACCCCGACACATTTGTTAAAACTCGTAACTAAATCTAAGTGAGCAAAATTTAAAAAAATCAAAAAAAAAAAAAATAAATAAATAAAAATAAAAAAAATATATATAAATATATATATATAATAATTTAATACAAATGAATAAGAAGGAAAAACAAATGCAATATACAGACCATCTCTTGGCAGGATGGGCAAGGGCGGGATGTGTGGGCGGGGCATAGTTCTGATAATACATATTTACATACATATATAGCTGCTGGCTTTCATTAGGTGGGGCGATTTTTTAAGTTACCTTCACTTCTTCGGTTTTGTACAAAGGTTCGATTCTATTTTTTGGCAGCTCTTTAGTTTTGTTAACACAATATTTATTTTGTATCAAAGTTTCTCAGAACGCCCCACAAAGCCAGTGTTTCATATCATATATAAAAAAAAAAACACTAAAAAAACAAAAAAATAAAAACATAAAAAAAAACTAAACAAGTTTTAATATACATAAAACGAATTCACAGTTCTTAAAGCAAGCAACATTTTTTAGCTAACAAAAACTTAAAAAAAAAAACTAAAAATAAAAACAAAAAATATATATTGAAATGAATTTCATTGTGACATCAAGTTTAAAAGTTCAAAGCATTATTTTGTCGGCTTTATATAACACACATATTTATATATATATATATATGTATATGTATAAATATATATATATGTATGAATAAATATTATTATAAAGAAAGCAAAAACAAAATGCAAACCTTATAAATGAATTCACATTTCAGACTTTCAAAGCAAAGCAAAAGTATTAGAAATTAAGAAACTAAATCGGAATAAATCAACGGTCACTATATAATATACACTTATATAGCGAATTTTATTGCAAATAAATATATATATATATATATATATATATATATATACGTATGTACATGTACATATATGCATATATGTATATTTATATACATATACATATAGTATTTATAAAGAACAAGAAAATCATGCCACAATCCAAAACGAAGCAAAACGCAAAAAAAATTATTTATAATGAATATAATTTTAAGCATGTACAAAACTAAAAAACAAAAAAAAAAACTAAAAGTCGGAAATCTTTTGAAAATACAAAAAAAAAAAACAAAAACAAAAATCTAAGTATATAAGAAGTTTACGTATATATATGTATATCTATATATGTGTATACATATATATATATGTGTATATATATATATATTTATATACATATGTGTGTGTGTATATATGTTCATCGTAAAGTATGCTAACAAAAAAAATCGTTTATATATATTAAATATGAATAATTGAAAACAGTTTCTAATGTTAAAATACACACACACACATCCACACATACAAACAAATAAATACATACAAACATATGATTAGTTCAATGTGCGTGAAGAAGAAGAGATAATTTTTTTTTTTTAATTTAATTTTTTTGTTTAGTTTTAAGTTCAATTTAATTGTATTCTAAGCGTATCCATTTTGTTTGAAAAACACACACTCACATAACCAAACACACAAAAACACACACACACACACACACACATGCATACTCATACACATACACACACAAACACACACACACACACACACATGAACGATATTACGCTATACATTGAAACAAAAGAAACATTTAGAAACTAACTAGAAATAAGTGCATTTTTTTGGGCATAAATTTTAAGAGAAGACGAAATATAAAAAAAAAAAACAAAACAAGAATCAAGAAAAATAAGTTGATGATATTTAAGCGAGTATAACTATATATATATATGCAACATATATATGTATGTATATGCATACATATATACTACATATATAAATACATACATATATATATATATACATAAATATATATATATATATATAAATATATTTATATATATACACATATATATATATCTGTATATATATATATATATATGTATATGTATATATATATATATGAGCAAACTGGTTAATTCTTTTTTTTAATTATAAACTAAAATAATTGTAAAAAGTTCACAAAAATATGATCAGATGAATAATATATATATAAAAACAACATACGATTCTTTTTTATTCAGTGACTTAAATAAAAACAAACATTTTGAGCAAACGGTGAATGGGTTCTACTTTTTGGTTCTAGTTTTGGTCCTAGTTTCTGGAATATCGCCGACGAATACTCTGCTATATATCCGAATCGTAGACATCTTCGATTATGGAAAAGATTCATTTTCAATTTTCTGGTTGGTAAGCCATTTCTCAAGATTTCAAAGATATATAGTTCGAATATTTTTCTCGGAAACATATACATTTTAAAATCTGCAACTTGATTTGTGATTTAAATTAATTTAATTGAAGAACTTAGTTAATATAAATAATGGGCTAGAAAGTTTTGCAGGTATTGTTTAATATTTTATTATTCATATTATTATTTTTAATTCTAGCTTCATTTGACTAAGGAACATTCCGTGTGAAATCAAATTCATTTAAATAGATTAATAGGATTTCTCAACTCTTGAATTATCTCCAAAACTATATTTAACAAGTCTGGCCAGCAAAATTTGTAATCATAATTAAAGTATCCGCATTCGATGAGAAAAGTCTTAAAAGTCGCATATTTATTTGAGTTATATTTTTTTATTTTTATTTTTTTTTTATTTTTATCTTTATGATGTTCTGTCTAACAAATGCTGTCCATAAGAAGAGTATATATTTTTTCTGGATTTATGTTTGATTCGCATATACCAAGGCCATTTATGAGCACGAGTCGCCTGGGCCTGGGGCTTCTGGATGTGCTGCGGATCGCCACGTTGCCGTGCCCCATGCCCCTTGTGCCCTGCACCAGCGACTCCTCGACTGGGTAGGGCTGGGCTGGGCAGGACAGGACGAGACGAGACGGGACGGGTGGGGAGGGTACGGAGCGGGGCGGGGCGGGGCGGGGCGGGCGGTACGTCAGCGTGTCCGGCGGCCATCATCATCATAAACGATTAATTCAGCTCATAAAGAGTCGCAGTCACAGTTGCCACGCCTCGCATCGAATATGTTTTTTCCTCCGATTTGTTGTCATAAGTATGCCTGATTGTAGTTTTTTATTCTCTTCTTCTTCTTCTCTTCTCTTCTCTTCTCTTTTTTTTATATTTTTAATGAGCCTGGTCAGAGTGACTGTGTCTGCTGCTCTGCGTGTGTGTGTGTGTGTTTATATGTATTGTTAATCTCTGGCATTGTCTTGGCGCACACAAATTCCTTTGGCTTGCGAGTGTGTGTGCAAGTGTGTGTGTGTGAGTGTGTGTGTGTATGTAAGAGCTTTCATCTTTCTATTAATTATGATAATTAAAAACGAAAATTCATTTGCCATTTGCGGCTAATTGTCGCTCCCCGCTTCACGTTCTGTCCGCATGTGGCACGCGCCTCAAATCGACAGCAGCAATCGCAATGCGATTGTATTTACGTGTATCTCACAGATACAATTTGCCGCTCGTGCCTCTTTTTATTATCTAGCACGCGCCCACGTCTAACGAGACGAGGCGAGACAAGACGCGAAGAGACGCGACGCGGCGCGTCGCAAGGGGATGCAGCGGTGGCAAGCGGTGGCAAGCAGTGGCAAGCGGAGGCGAGTCAAGCAACTGGCAGCCAATCCATCAATGGGCGCGTGTTGCTTATAGAATTACCAACTAATTCGGTATTTATGAGGCTTCGTCGAGTGCATTGCGGCCTGGGACTGTCGCTGGCCCCCCCTCCCCGGTCCCCTTTGCCACTTTGCCCACGTCTCCAGCAATAGGAAACCTGCAAATTGAGATGCTAGCCCCGGCAGAAATTGTTTTTAATCTGCAACGGGCGACGACTTCGTTGCGCCTTTTAGCGGCACATAAACCCCACCAAAAAAAAAAGAAAACACACTCAACACACACACACAACACACACAACACACACACACACACACAACACACACGGAAGCAGCCATCAAAGCAGAAACCGTTTTGAGTTTTCAGTTCCCAGGCACACGCCCTGCTCATTATTTAGAAATTTAGCTATTTGTGGGCGGCATCGCTGTAAGGGTATCATCCGATTGGGGCATATGCCACATAGACTGCAGCTAGCAGAGTCAAAAGGATAATCAAATAGTGCATCATAATCTCATTTAGATATACATTGCCCACTTGGTCACTGAGCTAGTTGCTCATTAACTGATGCAGTTGGAATTCGTCCTTTTGGCAGGACGGACATTGGCATATTTTGTTGGATATGTTGGATATATAAATATATATATAATACAATACAATACAGTAATATCGAATATACATTTATATATACTAAATATTTTAAACCTATTTAAACATATCAACACATTAAATAATTTTGTACATTTTGTATTTTTATTTTTTTGTATTTATTTTGAATTTTCTTTTATCATTTCAACATAGTTTCCTCTTTATTTATATATTTTGTATATTTTAACCCTATTTAATAATATATAAACACATTTAATATTTTAGCACATTTTTTGTTTTTATTTTGTGTATTTATTTTTAACTCTCTTTTATCATTTAAACATAGTTTCTTAGTTTTGTTTTTCTATATTTATTTTCTAATTATTCCCATTTGAATTCTGTTTTATTTTTTTTTTAAATAAGAAATAAATATGCTGCTTTGCGCTATATTCACTAATTCAACAACTCTATTTTCAAAATTTTTTTTTTTTTAATTCTAAAAGGAAAAAGTTGTTTGTCGTTTTTTATTAAATATTTGAGACAAGAAATCATTTTTTATTCTCGATTTAAGTTTCTGAGTTTCTGTCTCAAGGTCAGAGCATTCCAAATTCGGCTATCGTTCGCTTTTCAACTTAGTTTGCCCTTGTTCTTATTGTTGTTGTTGTTGTTGTTGTTGATGATGTTGTTGTTGTTGCTGCTGTCAGTGATGTTGCTGCTGGTGGTTGCCTGCTGTCGCTCGCCGATTTGACTGGCGACACGTGCGGATGTGGCTGCTGCTCCTGGTCCTGTTTCTGCAACTCCTCCTCCTGCTGCTGTTGTTGCTGCTGTTCCTGCTGGTGCGCTCTGTTTTCTGATCAGATCGGTTTTCATCTTTCACGCTGGGCTGCCTTTTTGGCATTTTATTTATCAACTCAACTTAATTCTTGGCTTCAGCTAATGGACACCGCAGCAGCAGCAGCGGCAGCAGCAGCAGCAGCCGTGCTGCACTTTGCTGATAATGTGCGGCGTGTGTGTTTATTATGATTTCTAGCACACAACCTGCCCCCCCTCTCCACACAAACAGTGTGGAGTGTTGTGGCCCGGGGCCACACTTTTGATGTTGACCGCCATTCGGTGGGGTTGAAGGTGGCGCTGGGAGGAGGGGGGCAACTTATGCTAAACAGCGTCGCCAAACTAACAAGTGGTTTTTTGTTCAAAATTCAAAATTGATTAGTTGTCATTGTTACGGCCATTGGGAAATTTCAAATTTGCCAAAAATAGAAATACAAAAATTCGAAAGAAAACACACATCAAGAGACATTTTGATTGGCATCAAAGAAGAAGCCCTTTTGTCATTTTGCTAAGCGGCCAATTCAGTTATGACCTTTGTGCGGTTTGTCATTTAGCCTGATAAATTTGACATTCCGAACGCTACTTGGTGAGATCCAGAAGCAATTTGACCTACAACAAAAAGTTCGAATATATGAATAAATATGATTATTTGAATTATATGTGCAACATTTTTATTAAAATTGTTATTGATTTTTGAGTAGCAATTGTTGCAAGTCAAACTTGTCTGCTGAAAACCTTATTATGATCTTAAGTGCAGCATAAATCATAAACTGATCTATGTAAATAGTGTTAGCTTTTATATTAAGATATCACTTGGATTTTTCTTCTTCTTCTTTTTTGTCAGTTGATAAAGGCTAAAAGAAACACACACACACACACACACAAAACAACGAAAGAATAAGTGAACAAAGGTCCCTCAATAATTGTTGATTTGGTTTATTGTGTGTGTTTTCAGTCTGCAAAGACGGGCAACAAAAGGCTCAGCTTAATTTGATTAATTAGTATAAAATTAAAATAATTTGATTAATTTGTATAAAAAATGCTTTGAAAAAAATGCCCAGTTAATCTATGTAGATGTGTGTGTGTGTGTGTCTGTTTATAACAAAATGAAGCATTCAATGTTTTGGAATGGTCGCGACAAGAATTATAATTTTGTAAATAATATATTTATATATATATATAAAGCGAAGATTTAAGATTGAAATATTTATTCTCTGATTTATTATCAACAACAACAACAGCAACAACAACAGCAACAAGGCGGGCATTATCGTTTTTTAAATACATATTTAAATGACTCGTCGATAAATGCGATAAATAATGCAGTTATTTTCATTTTCTTCTTTTTCTGATTTTCTGATTTTCTGCACATTGTTTTTGGTTGTTTTTTTTTTTCTTTTTGCTTTTGTTGTTTTGGCTCTTTTGAGTCGTTGTCGTTGTTGTTTGCATTACATAAATTTCAGTATTTAACACACGCACAACAAAGCAAATGACTTGACAAGCGGACAGACGGACAGACGGACGAACGGACGGACAAAAATTGAAAAGAAAAAAACAATAATAATAAAACCACATACGAAAGAAAAAAACAAATACGGAAAAACGGCAGCAAAAACTGTTCCCAGTGCTGCGTTCCACATGGATTCCATGGGTTCCACACAAAGCGAGCGTTCGTTGTACTCTCGCCTCGCCGTTTGCCATCTCGCTCGCACGAGCGCGGGGCGTTGCCAGCTACGGCGACGACGACGACAGCAGCGACGCCGACGTCGACGCAACCGTTAAATTGTCGCCATTGCAGTTGTTGTTGCCCCTCTGCTGAGCGTGCGTGCGAGCGAGACAAATACATGAGCCAATGCTGACGCCCATACAAATTTTGTCTTTGCGTTGCTTACATTAATGATGCGCCCCGCTCCCCTCCACAGGCATACCATTTACCTACCACACACACACACACACCCAGACACACAAGCCCACACACACATACAGCACCCCCACCAGTCCACCCCTCTCGCCCGCTAACAGTGTTTTACCGTCCAAATTTTGCCTCGCACTTCAAAGTCACAATTTTCTTCAACAACTTTGTTGTTGTTACTACTGCTTTTCCTGTGGATGGGTGGTTGAGTGGGTGGTTAGGTGGTTGGGTGAGTGGGCATGTCAAGGATATTTCTTTCTTTTTTCATTTCGTTTCTTTTTTTCTTTTACTTCTGCCTTTTCTTATTGCCACGAATTTTCCTTTGGCATGTGCACGATTTTTTTGCTTCTGTTTCCTTTGGCTTTTTTTCTGTACACATTTTTTTTTTGTGTTTTCTTTTTTTGTTGCTCGCTTTTCTTCATTTGCTGGCAATTTTTCTTTTCATTTACCCAACCAAGCAGTCAACGTCAATCAAGCCCCAGACCCAACCAATCCTGAACCCGCACCCCAAACCCAAACCCCTGCCAAAAACTCGCTCCTCTCTATGTATGTGTGCGTGTGCATGTGTGTGTGTGTGTGTACATAGACAATATAAGGTACCGTTACCCAACCAACCCCACAACCCAACCATAGCCTAAATATTATACATAAAAGTGCCAGCACTCGAGTGCCACAAGGGGCAAGAAGGGGAAAGGATGGAGAGGCAGAGGTGGGGGTAGCACTGGATGGGATTTGATTGTGTGTGGGTGTGTGGGTGTTTGTGTGTTCCTTGGCCAGCTAAGAGATAACGAACTAACTAACTAACAAGCCTTGATATGAATGGGCTGTATCTGTATCTGTATCTGTATCTGTATCTGTATCTGTATCTGTATCTGTATCTGTATCTGTATCTGTATCTGTATCTGTATCTGTATCTGTATCTGTATCTGTATCTGTATCTGTATCTGTATCTGTATCTGTATCTGTATCTGTATCTGTATCTGTATCTGTATCTGTATCTGTATCTGTATCTGTATCTGTATCTGTATCTGTATCTGTATCTGTATCTGTATCTGTATCTGTATCTGTATCTGTATCTGTATCTGTATCTGTATCTGTATCTGTATCTGTATCTGTATCTGTATCTGTATCTGTATCTGTATCTGTATCTGTATCTGTATCTGTATCTGTATCTGTATCTGTATCTGTATCTGTATCTGTATCTGTATCTGTATCTGTATCTGTATCTGTATCTGTATCTGTATCTGTATCTGTATCTGTATCTGTATCTGTATCTGTATCTGTATCTGTATCTGTATCTGTATCTGTATCTGTATCTGTATCTGTATCTGTATCTGTATCTGTATCTGTATCTGTATCTGTATCTGTATCTGTATCTGTATCTGTATCTGTATCTGTATCTGTATCTGTATCTGTATCTGTATCTGTATCTGTATCTGTATCTGTATCTGTATCTGTATCTGTATCTGTATCTGTATCTGTATCTGTATCTGTATCTGTATCTGTATCTGTATCTGTATCTGTATCTGTATCTGTATCTGTATCTGTATCTATCTGTATCTGTATCTGTATCTGTATCTGTATCTGTATCTGTATCTGTATCTGTATCTGTATCTGTATCTGTATCTGTATCTGTATCTGTATCTGTATCTGTATCTGTATCTGTATCTGTATCTGTATCTGTATCTGTATCTGTATCTGTATCTGTATCTGTATCTGTATCTGTATCTGTATCTGTATCTGTATCTGTATCTGTATCTGTATCTGTATCTGTATCTGTATCTGTATCTGTATCTGTATCTGTATCTGTATCTGTATCTGTATCTGTATCGTATCTGTATCTGTATCTGTATCTGTATCTGTATCTGTATCTGTTGTATCTGTATCTGTATCTGTATCTGTATCTGTATCTGTATCTGATCTGTATCTGTATCTGTATCTGTATCTGTATCTGTATCTGTATCTGTATCTGTATCTGTATCTGTATCTGTATCTGTATCTGTATCTGTATCTGTATCTGTATCTGTATCTGTATCTGTATCTGTATCTGTATCTGTATCTGTATCTGTATCTGTATCTGTATCTGTATCTGTATCTGTATCTGTATCTGTATCTATCTGTATCTGTATCTGTATCTGTATCTGTATCTGTATCTGTATCTGTATCTGTATCTGTATCTGTATCTGTATCTGTATCTGTATCTGTATCTGTATCTGTATCTGTATCTGTATCTGTATCTGTATCTGTATCTGTATCTGTATCTGTATCTGTATCTGTATCTGTATCTGTATCTGTATCTGTATCTGTATCTGTATCTGTATCTGTATCTGTATCTGTATCTGTATCTGTATCTGTATCTGTATCTGTATCTGTATCTGTATCTGTATCTGTATCTGTATCTGTATCTGTATCTGTATCTGTATCTGTATCTGTATCTGTATCTGTATCTGTATCTGTATCTGTATCTGTATCTGTATCTGTATCTGTATCTGTATCTGTATCTGTATCTGTATCTGTATCTATCAATATCTATATCTATATCTATATCTATAGATAAGATTCTATTTTAAGATTTTTATGTGGCGATTATTGTGAGAGTTGCGATCTATAGAAGAAAAAATATAACCAAAGTGAAATTGTTTCGAATCCTTGGCTGCAACTCATATTATTTCGTCGAATATCTACATTATTTTGTCAGTTTGATTTGGGACCACGTGTTAGTATTCTAATGAGAGTTTCCACCTGGCTAGACATCTTCAAATAGAGGTCATGTTTAAAGTGTAAATTCTAAAAATACCGCTCAAAGATTAGTGCTCGTACAGAGATGAACATGTTTTAAGCTATCGCAAATGTCAACAGGTTCGATCTTAGAGTATTTGCCAAAGTCAAAATGTAAATCGCATTCTAAGCTACTTACAGATACGCTTATTACAACAGCAACAACAACAACAACAACAACTGCAACAACAACTGAACTCTGAGTAATTACATTAAAATTGTTGTTAACAAGAAAGACGACACCAAATCAACAAAATAAACAGTAAACGAGTAGTCTTTTTGTTGATGTTGTTGTTTATATTACACGATTGCTAAACTGTTGTTGTTTATTGTATTTATTTGCTGATATTGTTGTTGATTTAATTTTTGTAATTGGCTGATTAAAATAACAGGGCGAGGCGTCTCTGGACAACTCGGGGCAGCTGTCGGAGACCCTGTCCTCGATGGCTGCCTGTCATTATTAGCGTGTAGTTGCTGTCGCTCTTGTTGCTCTTGTTGCTCTTGTTGCTGTCATAATGTTTGCTTTTAAGCATTAACATTTGAGTTTTCAATTCATTTGACTTTTCATTGCGAATGCCAGGGTATTATCCACACGCTTTTAAATTAATTAAAAACTGTTGAGGGCACCCAGCGGCAACAGCAACAACACACAGCAAATAGCAAACAGGAATAAAAAAAAAAAAAACAAAAGTATTTATTAAGTACTCATACAGAGAACATAGAGTGAAAGCCCAAGCCCGGTAGTCAAGCCAGTCAAAGTCGCAGTTGTAATCAGGCGACGACATCAACGTCCCTGCAATGAGAACGGGAACGGGAACGGGAATGACGACGACGACGATGAGCTGAGAGAGAGAGATCAGCCCGCCCGCAGGGGTAGTTTAAAATCCAGCCAACAAGCAACAACCAGCAACCCAGCAGACAACAGACAACAGACAACTGACAACAGACAACTGACAACAAGCAAAGCGGCAACCGCCCAGCGAAACGCAAATGAGCATTTTTCGGGCATGTCGATTATGACGTTGATAATGCGAACATTGTAGTGGCTAATGACCATGCCCTCCTACCAACTAACAACCACTTCCCCACACGCCCATAAGCCCAAACATCAATAGAGTAGAGCATTCAGTATGCAGCATGCAGCATGTAGCATGCAGAATACTATTAAACATAGAAGTTGCCCAATCCGTTGCCATTACCCTTACTCATCAAATTTGGCTATTCCTCCTTTCTCCCCATCTATTTCTGTCTGTCTGTCCGTCTGTCTGTCTGTCTGTCTGTCTCTCGCTCTAGCAACGCGTATCTGTGTGCGTTATGCTAATTGGCATATGCTCAATTAGGCTCTGCGGCAACCCGGGGCAACAAGCGGTCGCTCCAAAACAATTCAAGGTTTGCCGGCTGATTAGATCGGGGTAACTACATAATTCAAGAGGCGAGGCGTTGCATAAACTCCGATTTAGCATCCAGTTGCTAGGCGCTGGCATTAGCCACAAGCCCACAACACACAAACACACAAACATAGAAAGCAAAAAAAAAAAACACTGAGTCGGTATTGGGCAAGGGTAAGACTTAGGTGAGTTTAATGCTAAGCGAGTTCCTTTCATCCATACGGACGCATATGTCAACATTCTGGGGGACACATTATAAAGATCGAGACAGCTGATAACTTTTATCTAATTGAATCGTTTCCGACACAGCCTCTGAGTCTGCAAGTTAATCGACACTTATCGATAAGAATTAACGATTCTATATAAACACTTACAAGCGAATGATTCGATCATCAAACATATTTATGTTGGCAAAGCTGATTACTTGTATGAAATTAAAACGTTAGCAACGCGCTAATAACCAGTTATCGATAAATATACGCTAGTATGGAAAAATATAAATACAATCATTACTTATCCATATTTGGTCAGCTAAGCAAAACTAAACTTGAGAAACTATAAACAGACACTCGTATGAAAGCTATTTTTCAGTTATCGGTAATTGTTATCGATAACTCGCATGTTAAGAAATGCAGAAATTGACAGTTATTATCGATTGCTCTATGCATAGCAAATACAAATACAATATTATTACTGAACTCATGAAATCGTAAACGATAAGTCTTATCAGTTAAATGTCACAGATAACTGCCCAAAACTATTATCGACAATTTTTTAATAAATATATAAATAGAAGCACATTCGATAATTGTTGTCGATTAAAACAGTAACCATTGGCTTTGCTCATAGACCGGTAAACCATTACTTATCAGTCTTATCGAAGGATTGACTGTTCACCATTTTGACGAACAGAAGCGCAGAAAAGATAAAACAAGTGAGATAGACATAAAGAGAGAGAAAGATAGAGAGGGAGAGAGAGAGAGAGATAGGATGGCATATTAAATTACCAGATATTGCCTAATTGAAATGTTTTGCCCCTATTATGAATTTTGTTTCTTCTTTTTAATGGCGCGTTTCGTATTCGAATCCCGAATCCCAAATTCCAAAATCTGAGATTTCTTATCGCGCCCAAGTGAGAAATGTCAATGCAAGGTTTGGGCTTACCTCCATATCCATAACAAAGGCAATAGCCAAATGGCTAGGAACACCTATTAAACAGTCGCCCATGCGACTGGCCCCGACTATCATCATCATCAGCACACAACACACAACACACAGCACACACAACAAAGCAACACAACACAACACACAAAACATTTAAACAATGCGAGCTGCGCAGATGAGTTGAGTGCATTTGTGAAAGCCGATCGTTTGATTGACAGCTCGGTTCGGTTCGGGTCGGATCGTGTCGGGTCGGGTTGGGCAGTCAGTCAGTCAGTCACTCAGTCCGTCAACAGAGGCGAAAAAAGAAATTGGAACTATCAGCAGGCAAACAAAAACAAAGGAAAGATCCGTTAAACCAGGCAGCCCAGCAAAAACTTAATGTTCGAGGTGTTGATTGTCAGAGAGGCTTGGCAATTAAGACCAGCAACAGAGAGAAAGAGAGAGAGAGAGAAAGCGAAATAGAGAGAGGGAGGGAGATATATATATATATGTATATATATTTTGAGATGCCCAATCAAGTAGCTCTTCGCCATTGTTCTTAGCTGATTCACAGCGATTTGACTGGGCTTGGAGAGGGTAATTCGATCGTGAAAGATCGATTTATTGACAACAATTTTATTATTTTTTTATTTTTCATTTTCTACGCAGCTTTTGAATGCCTCAGAATTGTTTTTTGAAAGTCAAAGGTAGCTAATGAAAAATATAGAATGATAAACTTAAAAAAGAATGGCTATAAATGAAAAAGAAGCTAAGAAAATCTTCTATTATTTTTAAACATGGTTTTTTTTTATATATGTATACCATTTTTAAGTTTACCGCCCATTTTCCGAGCTTGGAAGTATTTATTGCTAAACATTTCGAATCTTGATTTAAAGAGGAGCTAAGAAAAGCATTTATTATTTTTCATATACCATTTTTAAGTTTATTGTTTTTTTTTCCGAGTTTGGGAATATTTATTACTAAAAATGTCAAGATTTCCTCACGTGGAAATTGCATTTTCTAGCAAATTTATTTTCATGCTGAAACAAATATTTAAAATATAAAAAGTATTTGCAGTCATTACTGTATTTAAGTTCAAGATTCTTAAAAATGAATCGGATCACAACAAAAAAATATAGCACACAATTTTAAAATAATATATGCTCAAGTTTATACTTAAATCTATTATATATATGTACTAAATATATACATATATTTGTGTCTGTGTATTTCAATTTAATTAATAATCACTTAGGGTCGACGTCTACTGTGCAATTCATAATTATTAGGGAGAATCTATTTTTAAACATAATCCGATGACTTAAGTCGATAGCCACTCATTGGAATGAAATGTAAATGAGGACTTTGCGTAAGTTCATAAGTCAAACTTGTTCTCTTAAATGTAATTCGCATATAAAACAAATGAGCTTCTTTAAATTTTTATTTATTTCTTTTTTTTTTTAAACAGGTGTAAAAATACAATGCATGAAAATTTATTATACTATTATTTTTATTTTGTATTTATTTATTACATTTTTGTAATTTTAAAAGAAATATGAAAAACACATTTTTCCGTTTTCAATGTATTAAAAAAATATAATGAATAAATGAATTGTGTCCGAGAGGAAAGTTTCCTGGTCTGCAGACTTCTAAATTAAGTTACTATTTGCATTGTCATAATTATATTAAAGTAATGTTTTTTTTTTTCTTAACCTCAGTTGCAGACATGGAATCATAATTTTTCAGTGATTTCTTTATATTAAATTTCGATTCGTTTCTTTTTATTCCAATCAATGGAGCACTTCTTTTTGGGATTATCCATCAAATATTAATTTTCATTTTTTTTTCTTTCTGATTTCATCTTTTTAAATTTAAATTTTATAAATGGAACAAAACTAATAATAATAAGATAAACAAAGTCAAAATACTTCAAAATATAATTTCTATAATCACAAATCTGCGAAACATAAGGATTTCTATTTTTTAATTTTAATTTTTAATTTTAGGAGCAATTAATTTTGTTAACGTAAAGCGAAATTAATTATTTAGTTAAAATTATCATAATTTGAACAAATTGCTAAATTAATTGTTTGTTTTTGTTTTTTTTTTTTTTATCATCAATTCAAAAAAAATAGTTGTTATTTAAAACAAATTCGATTGTTTTCTTTGGTAGCTAATTTTGTGGCAAATTTTGACCAACTTTAGGTGGTGTCCCCAAAGCCACCATTTTGTTTTCGATTGCCTGTCACTGGGAAGCGATCCGCAACGAACTAAGCGTCCAATTAGCTTGGCTCAACTTACCACAAGCTCTGCCCTGCCCCTGCCCCAGCTGCAGCCTGCCTGCCTGCCTGCCTGCCTGGTTGTCGCAAGCCAATCTGCCTCCCTGTCAGCCTTGTTCACCTGGCCACTCCATGCTCGATGCAGTGCTTCAGCGTCTTTGCAACTGCAATCTTAATGTTGTTGTTGTTGTTGCTGTTGTTGTTGTTGCGATTGTTGTTGTGCCAAACGTGAAGCACTTGCAGCTTTACCACTTGGCATCCAGCCAGACGATGGATGGATGGATGGATGGTTGGATGGATGCACTGTTCCCGGCACGAGTATCTGATGACAACGGCCACAACTATAGATACAGATACTTGTCAATGGTGGGCATGGGTGGGGTTTAGTTGTTATTGTTGTTGGTGGGGTGGATTGGGGGGGAGGGGGAGGCAGAGGCGGAGGAGGGGTAGCCTTATAATAATGTTGGTGTAACTACGGTCGAGAAAAACGCCAACATAAGCGGCCAAAGGTATTATTTTTAAGCTCTTCCTCTCATTGTCTGCCCGCCCAGACGAAGACGAAGACAAAGACGAAGAAGAAGACGAAGGCGAAGGCGAAGACGAAGAAGAAGACGAAGACAAAAGCAGAAACAGAAGACAGAAATAGAAGAAGAAGACAGCTACGAAGATGTTGGCGTTGACGCTGTTTGGTTGGTTGGTTGCTTGCAGGTTTGTTGTTGTTGTTGTTGTTGGTGTTGCTGTTGTTGTTGGTGTTGTTGTTGTTGTTGTTGGATTGCCGGGTAGATCGAACTAAATAAATGTGTATTTACTCACTTGTATGTTGCTGCCGGGTTGTATTGCCACATTGTGGCACTGACTGGTTGGGGGTGCGCTGTAATTCAAAACCTGCGTCACAACTGCGACTCAACTGGAAGTGAATTAAAAAATACGATTGCCAATGCGAATGTGAAGCAGCAAACGCAAAAAAACACACACACAACAAAGTAAGTAAAACAACAACAACAACAACAACAACAAAAATGATAAATAAAAAAAAAAATATGTCAATGAATTCCAAATGCCTGACGACCGATGTCCAGCGATTTAGTGTGGTCCAGAGTCACAGAGAATGGCGGATGGCGGATGGCGGCTGGCGATGTGGCAACTTGCAACGTGGGACGCCATTTGCCGTCAGCGTCACATTGACGGACGGCAGCTTAAGTTCGCTCTGGGCCCTGGGCCCGGCCTGTTCACTGTTCACTGTTTGGCCCCCGGCCCGCCCCGCCCTGCCCCGCCACCTTACTTGACTTTGATGAGGAAAAATGTGTGCTCTAATTGACAGTTTTTAGATTTTAATCTTTGGCGCAGCAGCAGCAGCAGCAACAGCAGCAGCAACAGCGGCAGCAACAGAGGCAGCAAAGGTGGTGCCGCGTTGAATTCGACTCCTCGTGTGTTGTTTGCTTAATGCATTTTCAGCGTTTTGGACGCCCATGCGTGCTCCAGACACAAGACCCAACAACAGCTCCAGTTCCAGCTCCAGTTTGGAATTGGAGTTCGAATTGGAGTTCGAGTTGAAGCAAAACAGCAGCCACAGCAGCTTAAGGCCACCAACAATGACAGCCACACATTCGTATCAACATTCACGAATGTGTCTGTGTGAGTGTATTCGTATATTCATATTCGTTTTCATATTCATTCATGCATCGCATATGCTCTTTGTCAATTAAGCAATCAGCAGGAAGTTTGCCACGCACTTTGCCTTATCACACCGAGAGCTAAAATCGAAGAGTCGTGTGAGTTGTGGGCCCTACTCCCCCCGTACTCCATCCTACTCCTCCCTACTGTGTTGGACACCAAATCACATCATCAAAAGCCCACTCTAAGCGATGCTGCCCCCCCGCCCCTTTCAGCGTTTGACACTTGACGTTGTCGGCGGCCGATTTTCATTTTCGCTGCCTTTTCCAATTTGTATTATACTCTGCTTTCCCACAACTGAAGCAGGGAGTATCCGTTTCGATGTCTGATTTTTTTTTTTAAATAAATATACATACATAATTATTAAAAATAATATTTTGCAAACATAATTCGAAATTCAGAAATCCAATCTGAAATTTGAAATTTTTAGATGAAACTAACATCGATAATTGTATGAAAAAAAAAATATTTTTAGATTTTCTAATTGCGTAAAAGAATAAATACTTGGTTTTGGTTTCGTCAGGTACTACTTTTTTTTTTTTTTAATAAATACACAAAATTAGTAAAAACATAATTAGAAATTAATAGAAAACAATCATAATTAGAAATCAAGAAATCCAATCTGAAATTTGAAATTTTTAGCTTAAACTAAGATCGATGATTGTATGAAAAAGAAAAATACTTTTAATAGAACAGTTAATGGGAAAAAAATAAATTCTTTGAACTTGTATCAAGAATAAATTGGTTTTGTAAGTTTGTTTTTGTTTTTATTTTTTATTTTTTTTTTTTGCAACTCATCTGCAATTTGTGTGCGGACACAGAGTATTGTGTAGTCGGTTAGTTTCTACTGATTTTTGTACTTTGTTGTTGTATCGAAAAGAATAAAAGTAAAAAAAAGAAGAAAAAAATGAAACGCAACGAAATGAAATGAAAAGAATGTTAAACCGCATATTAAATACCACCGCCTGAGCTCAAGTGTCAACAGAGCCAGCGAGCGGTGCTGGACTGAGGCAGTTAGGTGTGTGTGTGTGTGTGTGTGTGTGTGTGTGTGTGCACTTGTATGTGGTGCTTATGCCGGGCAGGGCGTTACGGGTCTAACGGCAGGCAATAAAGAGTGCCAAGACCCGTACTCAGATCCGTAACCAGCGACCGCCCGTTGTGTAATTGAATATTTGGAGTGGAAAAACCGCACCAGGCTGCACTCTCTCTCTGTGTGTGTGTGTGTGTGTGTGTGTGTGTGTGTGTAAAGAACATTCAATTCACACACACATCGCACAATGGATGCAAATCACCATCGAATTAGCCAAAAAGCTAAAGTCAGACGTCAAAAAATATAGTCGAGATTCCACTTTCAGCACAAATCATACAATCCATATAAATAATAAAACACAAACGAATAACTATAAATATATATAGAAAAATCTGGAAAATATATGCAAGCGCATTTTCTGGGTTTTCCCCAATTCATGCAACATATGTTGAACCATTTTGCATCTAAATAACCCCAGAAATCTTTTAAATATTTCTTATTTTTCAATTTATTTATAATTTTAAGTGTATTTTAAATTAAATTTAATTCAATGTTTTTATTTTTATTTTGGTGTCAATAAATAAATAAAACAATAAATAAAATAAATCAATAAATAAATTCGAATACATTCACAATAACTAAAATATACTTGGAATTAATTAATGCAGCTAATAATTGCATATGTTTTGTTGATTTCAATATTAATCTTTTGTAGTATTTTATTTTTATACATTTTTTTTATTATTCGTAAAACTGAAATTTTCGATACAAAAAATCAATCAAAATAGAATCAATTATTTATTTTTTAGGGATATTAATTTACGTATAATAATTGTAGTACATTTTTTATATAGAAAATTATGACTAATATTAAAAATCAACTTAGTTGTGATTTATTTTTTATATAAAAAAAATTTATTAACTTTAAATTTCAATTATATAATAAAGCCATGCGCTAAAATTGGGTTGTTGGTTGGCCACGAAATATTTGCTGTACAAATTTGGAGATTTTCCACGGTGCATTTTGCAATGACCCATCACAAAAGTGGGTGGCATTACGAAGGCAATCGCTGTGTGTGTGTGTGTGTGTGTGTGTGTGTGTGTGTGTGTGGGTGTGTGGGTTAGTTTGTAAATAATAATGACTGCCTTTTGTACGCATGTGTGCGAGTGCAACAACAACAACAACAAAAGTCAAGTCAGTTTATTATTAAAAAATACAAGTACAATAAAAATACATACAATAATAATAATAATAATAATAAGCATCATAATAATGACGAGATGCCTGTGCTTAATGCGCACCGAGCACAAAGGGAACGGCAGCGACAATAACACGCCCCGAGTCACTACAAAGAGGAAGCACACGGAAGCAGGCCGGGGGGCATGGGGCACGTTAAGGAATAGGAACGAGAGCACGACGAGTGGCAGAGGAGAGCATACTCTCAAGTAGGGTTGCCAGCAACATGAATTGCTCATTTGCGTTTAGAGAACCACTCGAGCCACAACGAGGAGCTGTGGAGTGGCGCAGCTCTGCTCCTGTTCCCTCTTAGTGCAAAACAGGGACAATTGCGGCACGTCGAGTGGGCAACAAGTTGAGTAAAGTCGACGACTCGACTCGATGCGATGCGATGCGATACGAGACGAGACGAGACGAGCCATGTCAAGTCAAGTCAAGTCGAATTGCGTCGAGTCGGTAAAAAACAATGGTGTCCCTTGCTTATGGCAAGTGGGTCTCTGGCCCCCTGATTCCTCGAGCAAGTGGCACCTGTGACTCAGCCTCAGCCTCAGCATCAGCCTCAGCATCTGCCTCAGTTACGGCATCTCTCAGCGTTTGTTGGTAGTTGTAGCCGCAGTAGTAGCATGAATATTTGTCTTTGGCATTTGTTCGTTCAGAGTTTGCCCATCGGCTTAAGGGGCCATCATCGTCATCGTCATCCAACTGCATCCATACCGGGTTCTCATCTAACTTTATCAGGCAGACCGGCAGCCGCAGGTCGAAACATGCGCAGATCGTGCCGCAAGGCAACCTCGGGATTTGTCAGACGCTTAACATGATAAGCGCTAAGCACCGATCTTTGTGGCCTTAACACATCGCCAAGTGGCTTACTTCCAGCCAGATTAGCTGTGGCAAGCTGCTGCTGATCTCCCAACATTGGATCAGCCAAGGGAAAAGCAGCAAACCGATTGTCACCACAATCGAATGCAATTCCTCATATTTCACATAAATTCAAATATATTTTTCATACATGCAACAAATTAAAAAAAAAAACAACAAATATTCAAGAGTTTTGTTTTTCTTTTTTTTATGTAGCAATTTTATTTAAACATTAATCAACCTCTTCTTAAATTAAGTAAGCTACATATAATATTTAATATGTATAATTTACAGATTTTAATTACATAAGCTTCTTTGTATTTTACTTAAGGCTGTTTCAAACTTTAAATATGGGAAAAGGTAATTTATAAGATATAATATAATAATAATAATAATAAAAATAATAACAATAATAATAATTTTTAATATTCACACGTAGAGTTTTAATTATATTAATCTACTAAGTTAGCTGTTAATAGGAAGATAATACTCCTTTGCAGGAATTATCCATTGAAGTTGTAGTATTTGATCTAGATAAATATACGAAGTGTTAAAAATGCAAACTGATTCGATCTGTGTGCATTGTTTGTGATCTGCGATCTGTGATCTGAGATCTGAGATCTGCGATCTGTGATCTCAGTGGCAGACGGAGCATTGGCCCAAGCTAATTGCTCAGCCATTGTCCAAACAATGACGGAGTTGAAAACTTTCAAGACCTGATTTAATTAGCGCGCTAATGATCAAACCGATCACCTGTGAGATCGGTCTGCTGTCGATCGGTCTGCTAATTTAAGTCGCCCCCAAAATTGACCGAGTCATCGTGTTAATTGCGTAGAACAGGAGGGGAACAGCGATAGCGAATGCGATAGAGACGGCAATAGAGAGATGGTCAACGATCGTGTGGAGGGAGAAACTGTCGACATCATGATATTGGCTAATCGAGAATAATTGCTTGATGATGCTCGTCACCGCTGCCCCGAGGCGGACACGGAGGAGGATGAGGAGGAGGGGTCTGTGGCAGTGAGCGATACAAAGGTATTAAGCAGGGGGTACCAAGAATGTATAGAAACTAAATTTGTCAAAGGTATTAACGATAGAAACCTTCGGCCCGCTGGATGTAAACACGGGGCCCCTCAAACAATAACTGTTGACAGCTCGTAAATTAATAATTTCGCACACACAGGGCCCAAAAACACGAACAACAACAACAACAAAAACAAAGGGAACAACAAAGAGGCAACAGAGACGGCAAGCTGAGCAACCAAAAAAGGAGCAGCAAACAGTAGCCGGGCACAGGAACCGGAGGAGGGGCGCAAATTAGCCGCATTTCCGCCTCGCTCCGTTGATCGACATCCACATCCACATCGACATCGACATCGACACTGGCCTGGCTGACACTTTTGACTTCCTGTGGCCTTTTCCATTCCCATTCCCATTCCTCATGCCCATCCCATTCCCATTTCGCTAGCCATCCCTCGTCTTTACAGACTCCGACTCCGACTCCGCCTCTGAGCCTCTCTATTATACCTTCTTTAGTATATTAATTTCATGCATAGCAATTGCACCACTGCAATTCGAGCAAAACAATTCCCAAATGGAAATCAAAACACATTTCGATGCGCTTCTCTCGCTTTGTCTCTATATGGAGCACATTGTATTGTGAGGAGCTGTTTGTTTTGATAGTTGCCGACCGAGAAAACGAGGAAAAACCAAAGAAAACAAAAAACCAAGAAAATAAATTATGCTTATCGAAATGTTTTTCTTTCGCTTCTTTTTTTTTTTAAATGCAGTTCAAAATAGATCTAATTGAAAATGTTTTTTTTTTTTTGTGTTAGCAGGCCAAATCTTGAAGAATTTGTTTAACGAGTTATTTTTAAGGATATATAATTAATAATATATAGAAATTCTGCTCAATACAAAAAATCAAGAAAATAAATTATGTTTTTAAAATGTTTTTCTTTCTCTTATTTTTTTTAAATGCTGTTCAAAATAGATCTAATTGAAAATGTTTTTTTTTTTATTTTGTTATTATTATTATTATTCTACTATTATTATTATTAAATTCTACTCTTTACAAGCCCTTCCCTGTTGAAGCATAATAAATTTGAGTTGCAGTAAAAAATCAACTTACTTATTATAGATAAAAATTAGATTGATTATAAAATAGCCATAAATTTTAAGTGTTGACGTATCTTTTACATAATTTTACAACACCAGTGAAAATCATGACAAATATTTCAGTATTCCTAGACTCTCCTGAGAGTGTCCTGTGAGGGTGTTTATTCAACGAGTGGTGAATGAATAAGCAGCACGCATCATTTGAACTGCAATTGATTCACGAATAAACACGTTTCACATTGTTGAATGTGTTTTGTTTAAACAAAAGCCAGTCAGCGAATTGATTACAAAACTTAATTCCATTATGCAGGACCTCGACTAAGCTTGTGCTATTGTTGCCATCCTGTTTAATCGTGGACTATATATTTGATCTACTTCAACAGGCCGCAGAACATTTCAAGCAGGTGAATTGGCCAGCAAAATGAGTTAAGCTATTGTTTTTATACACTGAGAGTTGTTCGAGGTAGTTGTTCAAATGTAAATACGTATTTTTGAAATCACTCAAATTAAATAAAATAAATAAATAATGATGCAAATCGATGGGATAATAACACTCATAACTGGCGATTTGGGTCAGGATATCTTTTGTATGCAAAAACTGTATTCAAATTAACTCAATGCGCGAAAACTGTTCTTTAATATAATGCAAAAATATATACAATAGAAAAATAAATACATATATTATTTATAAGTAATATATAAATATTTATGTATTGGGTGGCCCCTTATAAATTATATATTATTATTATAACATTAATTAGTCTAGTTTTCTGCTTTGGTATCCTCACAGAGTTCGCCCAAAACTGTGCTACACTTTGTGGCAAGCTCGATGGTAGATACATATGTGAGTTAGGAGAGGGGGGGGGGGGAGTGGGGGCTGGCAACACGTCATGCGATGTATGACAAAACAACTTTCATCACCACCGGCCAGCTTGGCCAGATGGCAATTTG